>PVHX01022099.1:0-28376 GCA_004024805.1 Geosciurus inauris | reverse complement strand
GACCAGAGAGCCTACATTCTGGGAGCAAATTTTTGCCACACGCACATCAGATAGAGCACTGATCTCCAGGATATATAAAGAACTCAAAAAATGTAACACCAAAAAAACAAACAACCCAATCAATAAATGGGCTAAGGAGCTGAATAGAAACTTCTCTGAAGAATAAATACAATCAATAAATATATATATGAAGAAATGTTCGTCATCTCTAGCTATTAGAGAAATGCAAATCAAAACTACACTCAGATTCATCTCACACCAGTCAGAATGGCAGCTATCCAAAATACCAGCAACAATAAGTGCTGGCGAGGATGTGGTGAAAAAGGCACACTCAAACATTGCTGGTGGGACTGCAAATTGGTGCAACCAATCTGGAAAGCAGTTTGGAGATTTCTTAAAAAACTTGGAATGGAACAACCATTCGATCCAGCTATTCCACTCCTTGGCCTATACCCTAAAGATTTAAAAACAGCACACTACAATACAGCAGTCACCTCAATGTTTATAGCATAGCAGCACAATTCACAATTGCAAAACTATGGAAGCAACCCAGATGCCCTTCAATAGATGAATGGATAAAGAAACTGTGGTACATATACACAATGGAAAACTATTCAGCAATAAAAGAGAATAAAATTATGGCATTTGCAGGCAAATGGATGGAATTGGAGAACATTATGCTTAGTGAAGTAAGCCAATCCCAAAAAACCAAATGCCGAATGTTCTCTCTGATTAGTGGATGAGGATACATAAGGGGGAACATAGGAGAAATACAGGAACTCTGGATGCAGCAGGGGGAGGTGGGAGAAAGGAAAGGGGAATGGGCATAGTAATGACGGTTGATTGAGAGGGTCATTACTACCCCTGGTGCATGTATGAAGACACAAATGGTGTGACTTTATCTGGTTTGCAACCAGAGAAATGGAAAAACTGAGCTCTGGTTATGTACTATGACTTGAAACGCATATAAATAAAATAACTAAAAAAAAAAAAAAAAAGAATTTGGTTCTCTGTCAAAGCAAGGCTTTCTGGAGTATTAATCACAATTAATAGAAAATAGTGAAAGAGTTTTCTTTACCTTTTATGTAATTGGCTTAGACACTGATTCTGTGTTTTATCAAGATTTCATCTTGTCTTTAGGAGGTCTTTGATTATTTAAGAAAACTAAGTTCTCTATATTAAAAGTTAAGGTTTTATCTACAATTATGTAACTTTCTTGTATTTGTCTTTTGAAGTTTTTACATTATTACTCTAGTTAAATAAATGACTATTATCTCACAGTGAAAAAAATTAGAATGAGAAAAAATAAATTTGAAAATTTTTCAAAATATAAATTAAATTTAATCTATTTATAAAGAGAATACTATACCATGATGAAGTAGGGTTTGTTCTGGAAATGCAAGCCTGGCCCAATACTCAAAAATCAAGATCAAAATAATCTATTACATTAAAATTAAAATTCTAAAGAAGAATCAAATGATCTCATTACTTGGTGCAGAAAAACCAAGCTAAGCTATAAAACCCAAATATAACATTATCCTTAATGATGAAATACTGAATGTTTTTCTACTAATATCAAGAAAATAATAATGCTCACTCTTTCAATGTTTATTCAACATCACATTGAGATGTAATAAAGCAAAGAGAGGAGAAAGAAGAGAAGGGAAGAAAAGGCAGGAGAGATAAAGAGGAAAAGAGGGAGGTGTCATACAAAACGAAAGTGAAGAAATAAAATTCTCCCCACTGACAACTGAAGTGATTATCTGTATATAAAATCTCATATATCCTGGGTGGTACATTCCTGTAATCCCAGCCACACAGGAAGCTGAGGTAGGAGGATTACAAGTTCAAAGCCAACCTCAGCAACTTAGAATGGCCTTTAGGACTTGGTGAGACCCTGTCTCAAAATTAAAATTTTTTAAAAGGGGCTGGGGATGTGGCTCAGTGGTTAAGTGCCCCTGGGTTCAATCCCTGGTATCAAAAGAAAAAAGCCTCATATATATAAACAGAGAAATACAAAACTAAAAATATATATTTAGCAAAATCACAAGATGCAAGTCAATGCACACATATCTACTAAGTGTCTGTGCATTAGCTATGCTGGGTGGACCAACAGCCTTCCAAAGATATCTACAGCAATGTTGCAAGATGTGGAGCCTGAAAATATGTTACTTTACACAGTAAAAAGAACTTCCAGAATATGATCAATATATTATTGAGATAGGAAGAGCATTTTAGATTATCCAATGAGCCCAATATAATGACATGATCGCTTAAAATTGGAGAGCATTTTCTAGCTTTTATCAGACTAAGATGCAAAGATGGATAGTAAGAAAACTTGACCAGCCATGGCTAGTTTTGAAAATAGAATAAAGGGGCCATTAGCCAAGGAACGTGGTTGAACTCCAGAATCTGGATGAAGCAGGGACTCTCCCCTAGAAACTTTAGGGAAAAAGCACAGTCCTGCTGACAAAGTTATTTTGGCCCACTGAGACCTAAGTTGGACTGATGACCTAGGGAATAGAAGGTAAAAAATTTGTATTGTTTGAAGTCATTCAATGTGTGGTAACTTGTTACAGCAGCAATATAAAGTTAATATAAGTAGCAATGAACAATTGGAAAGAGAAATTTAAAATAATCATATTTGCAATGGCTCCAAAAATATCTAATACTTTGGCATAAACCTAACAAAACATGGACCAAATTTATGTGCTAAAAATAATAAAATACATATGAAATAATTCAAAGAACTAAGTAAATTGATAAACATGCCATGTTGGTAGACTCAACATAGTAAAGATCTCAATTCTCTTTCCTCATAGTGAATGATAAATTTAGTACAACTCCAATAAAATCCCCAGCAGGATCTATGACATAGAATTAGCCCAGGTGATTCTAAAATGAAAAGGTGAGAAAAACACAATTTTGAAAAAGAATAAAATTGGAGGAATCACACTACTCAATTTTAGGATTACATAATAAAACTACGGTAATCATGACAGCATAATATTGACGAAACACATAAGTCAACAAAATAGAGTCCAAAAGTAAAACAGCAGAGATAAAACCAGTTTATTTTAATAAGTATAAAGTAAATTTAAAGGATAAAAGAGTCTTTGCAAAAACTTGTTACAACATAGTTGGTTGATAATCTCTATACAAAAATATAGAATGAACCTTGACCTATATATCACTCACCCTTTATAAAATATTAAAACAAAAATGGACCATATATGTAAATACAAAACATATAATTATAAAACTTTTAGAAGAAAACAGAGACTATTCTCATGACCTTGGTTTAGGAAAAGAGATTTTTAGATGCGACTCCAAAAGCATTATTCTGAAAAAAAAATCAAACAATAAATTGAACTTCATCGAAACAAAATCTTTTTCTCTACAATGACAATCAAAAGACTTAAAAGACAAGATATCACCTGGCAGTAGGGGGGAGGGATGGGGGGGCGTTGCAAATCACATTCAACAAAGGATCTGTATACTAATATACAAGGAAGTCTCAAAACTCCATGTTAAGAAACTAATCCAATGTAAAAATAGGTAGAAGATTCACCAAAGATCATATATAGAAGGCAAATAAGCCCACAAGGAAAATGTCCACAATCAGTAGCCATCCTGGGAAATCAAATTAAAACCGTGATGAGATCCCACTATTCACTAATTAGAATGATAAAAATAAAAAATGCTGACAATACCATGTGCTGTTAAAAATACAGAGAAATTGTAACTGTCTTGTATTGCTTGAGGAAATGCAAAATGCTACAGACCTTCTAGAAAAGTTCAGTATTTTCTTATAAAATTATATATCTATATACCATGTAACCCAGCAATCTACTCCTAGTATTTACTCTAGAGAAAAAAAAAAAACTTATATGTTCACAATAAAGCGTCCACATGACTATTCACAAATGCCTGCCAATGATTGAATGGATAAATGCACTGTGTTATATCCATACACAATAGAATGCTACTCAGCGAGAGAAAGGAATGGGTGTTGACATATGACAATATGGATGAATGAATCTTAAAGGTGCTATCCTGAGTGAAAGAAGCCAGTTTCAGAAACCATGCATACTGTGTAACTGTTTATAGTGTTCTAGATAAAGAACAACTGTGTGTCAGAAAACAGATCAGTGGTTGACAGGGAATAGCAGTGAGGAAGTTTTGACTACAGTGAAACAGCATGAGGGGTGGGAGTGGGGTATAGAGATGATGCAGCTGCCCTGTATCCCAATTATAGTGGGAGTTACACAAATCTACATACTTTAATATTCACAGAACTCTATGCCCCAAAAGCTCAATATTTCTGTCTATTAACATAAAAATATTTGAAAAATGAGAATGATCTTCAAAGGGTTGAAAGCCAAATGGAATGATATAGACAAACAATAACACACACACCTAATGGCAGAGACAACCACCTGGAATCTACAGGCAGGAGCACATTTTGCTGAGCTTCTTATCATCCCTTTCAGGGTAACATTAACAGGACTGAATAGCTGACATATATTGCACATGGCAGCCAGACCCCAGATCCATGATGCCTTATCAGTCATGGAGGGTGGATGTTGAGAGGAAGAAAAGTAAGATCCATACCTCCCTTTGTGCAAAGATCACTGCCTGGGTACAGTGTGTCCACTGAGGGATAGAGAGGAATGGACTGAGGGATCACACGTTGCAAATTCTCCAAAACTGTGCAAGGGGTGAATTCATCCATGAACGAAGGTAGGGACATTGTGATGCTTGGATTTGAAGCCATTCTTGTGGATGCAAAGGACAGTCACTCCCACTGAACTCCAGCCAAGGAAAGTAGTCTACTGGCCCTTGTAGTAGAATCTTACCTCCAGACACAGTCACTTCATTCAAAAGCAAAAATGGCACTCAGATATCAAGAAGACGTCAACTGTAATATTCTCAGTTTTACTACCAAGGACACTTGCCTTTCTAATGTGTTTTGTTCTAAAGCTTCACAGAATAATTTAAGTCATTGAGTTTTAATTTTGTTATAGACACAATAGAATAAAACACAAAGTTTTGCTTTGTGGGAAAACAAAATTTTCTTTCTTTTTTTTTTTTTCCTGTGCTGGTGAGACCTGGAACACATAGGTTACAAAAAAAAAAAAAAAATGAATAAGATAAATACCTGCCTTCAAGGGCCTAGAAAAAGGACAAATAAATATGCTAGACAGACTGTAATTAAGTACCTTGAGAGGAGGACAAATTACTGCAAATCTCAGAAGCAAGAGAGGTATATCTGGGGGAAGTGGGTGAGGAAGGGTGGGATCAAGGAAAGCTTTATTGAGGATAATCTCTTTTAGTCTTTCTTTTATTCTAACTACCACTTGCAGAGTGTTCTCTAATCTTTCATGCACATGGAAGATGAGCACTTTTGATGTCCACTTGAACAGGGTTTTTTTCATCTTCTGGAAGATAAACTGAAGAGTTAATAACTCTGCTTATAGTCTGTTCAAGTGTTTTTTGTCCAGAGGTAGCAGGATTTCCTTTGCTTTTCGAACAGGAAGACCTCTTAGAATAAAGGTAGACATTTGGGATTAGAGCTGGCAATGAAGTCATCTCCAGCTGAACACTCAAAACTTAGTCCTAAGACACTGTGTGAAATCTGAGAAAAGAAGACTACCTGCTGTCTGAATTATGGCTAACCCTCTATTTTCTTCTCTTTCACATGGAATTTGATCACATCGTTTCCCTTATATAAATACACATAAAAGCCATTTTTATCACAGCCTAAGACCAGCCATTCACTCCAACTTTAAAAGTTTGCATTACATAATAGCAACAATTAAAAAGAAAATCATATTCTGTTTTATAAGCTGTTCCCTCACTCCTAAGAGAAAAATTCTGTTATTTCCTCTTACTATCACCTGCTGGCACAGGAACCTGGAGAATTCCCTGGAGCTCAGTTACTGTGAGATCTTATATCATTGCTTTCTCTATTTTTGTACTAACATATTATTTTTTATATTTATTTATTTATGTATTTATTTTTGGTACTGGCATTGAACCCAGAGGCACTTTACCACTGAGCTACATTCCCAGCCCTTCTAATTTTTTAATTTTGATATAGGGTTTCACTAAATTGCCCAAACTGGCCTCAAACTTGCAATCCTCCTGCCTCAGTCTCCCAAGCAGCTGGTATTACGGCTGTACATCCCCATGCCCAGAACATATATTCTTATATATCAACTTGATAACATTTTATCAATCTTGACAATTCCCATCTCAAAGTTTTTCGTTAAAATCACAATGTTAACCACATTGTGTTGAGTTCCCAAAAAGAATCAGGCACTATGTTGCAACCCCCATGGCAGCCCTAGGAATTATTATTCTTATTTTAAGAATGAGAAAACAAAGCTTTGAAGAGATAAAACAACTTTCCCAAGCTGGTATTTGGGAGAGCTCAGAAAGAAATTTGGGTTTATCTGACATCAAAGAATATTAAACCTGATACTTAAATGGCACTTGTCTTATGGTCAAGAGTTTTGCTAAAGACCCAATATTGAAGATAGTTGCAAAAATATTCTAAAGAGCTATGAAACAGAACTAATAAAATTTTTAAGGGACCACCACCTCATCAAGAGTAACCCAGAAGAACTAACATTAAGTATTAGACACCTTTAAGAGAGAGACAGAAAGCTAAACACTGGAAAAGAGTTACCATGCAGTGCAGGAGGCAAGAAAGGACAAAGGACAAGGGACACAAGCAATCCAAGCAGAATATTCATCAGGGATCTCTGGTGTGAGAGCACTCACACATGCATCTCCAATGAACCAGCATTCAGACACCTGACACAAAGGGCTTCCTTCAGCCAGTACCAGCGAAGAGAGAACCTTGATGGTAAAAATCAGGTGAGTAAAAATATTTTCTGCATTCATCCAATCTCCTCTCTCCTTATAAGAACTGACATGGAAGGTAGAAGAAATAAGAAAATTGAAGTTGAGATCATGTCCTCTGCCCCTTTAGGGTCCTAGCTATGTGTAGAGCCCAAGGTGGGAAGTAGGGAAAGAAACTATGGATTGCATGTGAGGCTCAAGTTTTTACCTAGATATGGGAGTAATTTTAACACAGGAAAGCAAATCTTAGCTCTGAAAAGAAAACTGTTCTTAGAACCCAAAGGACCAAAACTGTAGGATTTGCCCATGATATTAGCATAAAGTAGAGGCACAGAGCATGTTAAAAGGTAGCGAGGAGGAGAAGATGTGTCCACTTTGCACCCCCTAAAAAGTACACTTAACATGAGGCAATATTTGATAAAAAGATAGTGATAAGAGTTAAATGGAACCATCTAATGTGGTTTTACTGAAAGTTTTAAAAGATGCAAATAGTATAGTTGCTTTCTTTTTTTCAGATTCATGAGAAACAATAGTAGAAGGTATGACAGATGATCAGAAGGAAAGCGAAGAAAAATTACATTTTACGCCTCCCACACTGTTTGAATTTTTACTATGTGCACATATTATAATTATAGCTAAAATATCAATTTAAATTGACTGCATTTCTTTCTTGATGCAATACAAAGTTACATTTTTAAATCTTTTATTTAAAATTTTTTATTTTAAAGAATAAACTTAATTTTAGCCATACTCCTAGTTGCTTTTTCTATTCACTCATAATGAGTCAGGAAAAATATGACTGATATTGTTTCCACAAAACTATTGTGTGTTCTTCCTTTTATTATACCAGAAGCTTAAGGAGAAGGAAACTACCATTGACCATTCATGAAAGTACCCCTCACCTTGGATTGTGTCGCATATTTGTCCCAATCTATGCAGGCCACTATAGCAAAATATCTAAATCATTGTAAACAACAGAATGTTATTTCTCACAGTTCTGGAGGGTGGGAAGCTCAAGATCAAGGCCGCAGCTGGTGTCTGGTAAGGGCCTGCTTCCTCATCCATGGCATCCTCTCTTGATGGAGAGGCAAACAAGCTCCCTTGGGTCTCTTTTAGAAGGGCAATGCTATTGTTTGGATATGGTTTGGCCCCCAAACATTCATGAGCTGAAAGCTCAGTCCCCAGTGTGACAAGGCTGAGGTGCCAGGAACTTTGGTGAGCCTAGTGGAAGGTCAGTAGGTCATGAGGGCTACAATCTCATGAAGGCGGAATGAATGCTTCCTTACAGGAATGAATCAAGTCTCATATGACTGGATTAATTCCCTCCTCAGAGTGAGGCCACCACATATGCTTGGCCCCTTCTTTGTAAAGCTGGTTCCCTTTCTACTTCCTTGCCATGTTGTGAGACAGCTGGTATATCCTAGCCAGGGTGCCAACGCCCCACACATTTTGGACTCTCCAGTCATCAGAATGGTGAACCAAATAAGCTTCTGTTTTAGTCAGTTTTTTCGCTGATGTGACCAAAAGACCTGACAAGAACAATTACAGGAGGAAAAATTTGCTAGGAGGCTCATGGTTTCAGAGATCTTAGTCCACAGATGAACAACTCCATTCTTTGGGGTGCCAAGGTATGGCAGAACATCATGGCAGAAGAGTGTAGCAGAAGGAAATGGCTCAAGACACAGCGCCAGGAAACAGAAAGAGAGAGAAAGAGCCCTGCACTCTCCAGGGACAAATATATACCCCAAAGACACAGCTCCAATGACCCACCACCTCTAGCCACCTGCCTTCAGTTACCACCCAATTAATCCCTCTCAGGGAATTAATGCACTGATTAGGACAGTGCTTTAATAATCCAATTATTTCAATTATGAACTTTCTTGCATTGTTTCACACATGAGGGCTTTTGGGGGACACCTGATATCTAAACCATAACAGCTTCCCTACATGCCTGAAGTATTTTGTTACAGCAAAATAAAACAGACCAACACAGGCACTGACCTCATTCATAAAGGTTCCTCCCGCATGAACTAATCACCTCCTCTTGATCCCTACATCAAAATACTATTGAATTGGAGGTTAGGTGTCAACATATGAATTTGAGGAATATACAGTTAGACCACGGCAGTATCTGTAACTTTAATGTGACTGCAATTTAGGCTGAGTTCTGAAGCAATCAGAGCTCTGAGCTTTCACATTGAACCATACCCACGCTGGCCAGGAGGGCTGCAGGAAGGGCGTGATGGGTGTGCACTGAGAGGTCTCCCTCGCTGATGCGGGAGTTCCAGAGTAACGCTAACACTGTCGCTGAAACTTACTACACGGATCCCCAAACTCCAATATCACTCATTTCCTTCTCATCACTTGTGTTTGACAGCTTTTCAGTGACAATGAAAGAAAAGTTTTCCATCTCCAGGTATTATGCTGGTTGGCCAGATTAACCTCTAGAAGGATCTAATTATCTTTAAGAGGGCAGCTTGCCTAATAACATCCCTTTATCTATCTTGTCCAAATTGGTATTTGCTTCAGTGATTCTGATCCAGAGGTTTAGCTTCCCTGTCACTGCACACTGTAAGTGGGGCTTCCTTAAACACAAGAGGCTGAGCCTCTTTCAAGAAACATTAATTCTGCGGCTGTCTACTTTCAGCTATATCTTGATACAGAGAAATATGCTTGAGGTTGTCTATCAGGATAAGCATTAAAATTAGGTCACAGAAAAAAACAGGCTACAAAACAGTCTGTATGGAATGAGCCCTTCAAAATGAGTATGTAAATACATGGCAAGAAGTCTAGACAAATGCATCAAGATATAATCAGTGATTATTTCTGGGTGGTGGGATTACTGATCATTTGCTTTATGCGGATGCATGTTTTTAAATTTTTCTCCAGTGTACGTATACTGCTTCCTTAATCACAGAAAACAACAACACTAATTTAAATATTTGTTAGAGTTGGAGAAATTTTAAAAGACAATTGGAGGAGCCTTTTAGTGAGAAATAGCTCTAAATCCACCTTATTTGTAACTGGCACACATGATGCTTTGCCTTTTTCCAATTCTGATTCCTTTGCTAGAAGCTTTATTTGAAATAAGTCTACTTTCTAATTTGATTTTTTTAACCAGAAAGGTATCAGAGGTGGTGTGCATCAATAATTGAATAGCATGTTAACTATTCAACTAGAGTTCAGCCTCACTGTGGATAAACTGTATGGGGCAAGTGAGCAATATCCTCTAAAAGATCCATTGGGCAAGGGTTACAACTGAAGGAAATGAAACCCACAGCAGCTCTCAGCTTGAGACAGCAGAAAACCCAAGACAGAAAGAAGTGCTTTTTAAATTTTTTTTTTCCAATACTCACCCCGAACTGGCCATTTGTATGTTACAGCATTTTCTGGTGTTAAAGGACTTGGTGAGTCCTGGGCTTTCAAAGCAAGAATCTCTTCAAGAGGCAAAGAAATGGGGTAGGGGGCAAATGACCACACCTGTCTCTGATTTCTGACGCTAGCTTGTGGAGCACTATTTCTGGGGTTTCTATCATTAGTCAACATGCAGAGTTTTACTGTCCTTCCATAAGAAGTTTATCTCAGGGTTTGCAGGGATTCAATCATTAGTATTCTTCCTTGCCCGTGTTCTAAATCTGGAGTGCCCAAGAAGTAGAAATGATGAAAATCAAAATGCCAGATTTACTTTTGACAAGGCATTTGCAGAACATGGTTTAGGTGTGAACTAAAATTAGGCTTCCTAAAATCAAACCCCAAAATATAACAGCTCTGCACAGCCAGACACAGGCAGCTCTAAAATTGCAGGTCTGTGCATTTGGGGTGCCCCAATAACTCTGTGGCAGAGAGGAACATATCAGATAACCAGCTCCCTGCAGGCAGGCAGTTCCCACAGAGAACAAGAAGGAAGAAGGACAGGGACCAGCCAGAGCATACACAACTCCTGTTCTCAGCTTACCAAATAGATAATAGATGGAGCATATGAGAAGAGCAGGGGGAGAGACCAGTTGTTATGGTTTGGATGTGAGGTGTCCCCCAAAAACTCATGTGTGAGACAATGTAAGAAGGTTTAGAGGAGAAATGATTGGGTTATGAGAGCCTTAACCGAATCAGTGAATTAATCCCCTGATGGGATTAACTGAGTGGTAAATGAAGGCAGGTAGGGTGTGGTTGGAGGAGGTGGGCATTGGGGGCACAGCTTTGGGGTATGTATTTGTATCTGGCCATATGAGCTGCTTTCCTCGACCACATTCTTCCACCAATGATGTTCAGCCTCACCTCAAGCCCTGAGGAATGGAGCCAACTGTCGACTGAGACCTCTGAAACTGTGAGCTCTCAAATAAACTTTTCCTCCTTTACAGTTGTTCTGGTCAGGTCTTTTAGTCACAGCAACAAAAAAGCTGACTTACTAGGAGTATGTAGAAAATGATCCTTCTTGATAGAAGCCCAAGTACAGGGCTGTTCACCATAGTGTTTAATCATACTTAAATTGTATTTCTCTCCCAACCAGCTCCATAAAGTTGGCCAACAGGAGGCCATTTACCTTTCTGCACCTCAGTTTCCTCATCTTTAGAATGGCATATTGATCAAGGTTAACACTGACCTAATCAGGCTAGCCTTTAGTAATCCTCAGAGGAGGCAGTTGCCAACACACAAGAACTTGGGAACCACTGAACGCAATATCCTCTGGTTTCCTTCAGGTTCAGAGCTTTATACTTCAGTGGTTTTTGTTTGTTTGTTTTTGCTTCTTTCCTGAGATATCACCACCTACTATGTATTTTAAACTCCCCTGAAGTTAAAGTTTAAAAATGAGAACAAGATAAAAACTAGGCTAAAACAGTTTAGAGCAGTTTACCATCATTATTAACCTAAGGAAGAAAATCTGAAACCTAAATGCTAAATCATTTGTAAAAGCTCAGTAATTAAACATTCAAATAAGAGCAACATGATGGCATGATTTATAATTCTCCTCTCTATGGATACATAGTGAGGTAGAAGATAGCTTAGCATTTGTCCATAGCATGCAGTGTGCTCATATCCATTACTCTAATGGATTATTCATTTTGAAACTTGAGTCATCTGGGACAAAATATAAATAAACAAGACTCGGATCAGCTGCCAAATTTGGAGCCTAAATCTGGATGTGAGCCAAGCAGAGGTGGGTGCTGTAGTGTGGATATTTACCTACAGCAAGGCAGGAATCAGACAGAAGAATGTATTAGCACAATAACAGCACAGCTCTCAATACTGGGAGAAATTCATTTTTTAGGTGCTTTGCAAATATTGAAATGGTCACAGAGGGAAACCTCAGGTTAATCAGAGGACTAGGTCACCACAGGGCAAAACAGGCAAAGTTAGGAAAAAGAAAATAGACCCTTCCTTCATTCATTTATTCAATAAGAATTGTTTTGAGTTTATTCTAGGTGCCAGGCACTGTATTAATAAATAGGGGTTAGTGGTCTAAGTTTCTATTTTGGATTTTTTTCCCAAACATGACATTTTCAAAATGGGCTGAACAAAAGTCGACTATCTTAAGCAAGACCATGGTAAAGAAATTATGATGGAGTAGACGATCCCAAACAGAATAATGTGTCCTACCGTTGATTCATGTTGAAACTTCCCAGGCCCATAGCAAAATGAAGAAAATCAGAAATATGTGAATTATGTGTATGGTGTGTGGTGTGTTGGGTAAGGTTTGAAAGAATGACTGGAAGAACTCATTCTTTAATCTTAGTCCATCCAACATTTTTGGTAAAAAAAAAAAATATATATATATATATATATATATATTAAATGTGCTATTAATTAATGGTTGATTTTACTTTTGATGTCCTTACTTTGTAAACCAGCAGTGGTCATTTCTTATTTTCTGGCTGTCACCCATACTTGACATAAGACAGAGGAAGAAAGAAGCTGGCAAAGTTCTTAATAAGAAATATATAAACCTTACTCTGAACAAAACAAACCTTATTTTAGTTTTTTGCTCTCTATGCATAAGACAAAATAAAGTAGATTATAATGAGACAGATATGGAACATAACAGCAAAAGTCTAGAGATCCTGTTTGGAAAGTAATTGTTATGGACCAGATGTTCACATCCCCCAAGATTTTTATGTTAAAGCCCTAATCTCTGTGTGCTAGTATATGGAGGTGGAACTATTAGCAGGTAAAGTAAGATTAGGTCATAAGGTGGAGCCTGCCATGATGGAATCAATGTCCTTATAAAAAGAAGATGAACATGAGATCACTCTCTGCATGCACTAACTAAGGATTATTCATATGAGAGCACAACTGAAAGAGGGTGCTCTTGGGGCACTCTGATTTCAGATGTCTAACCGCCAGAACCTTGAGAAATAAGTGTTTGTTCTTTAAGCCACCCAGTCTATGGTAATTGTTACAGCCATCTAAACTCAGAAAGAATTTAATGCTGAGAAGTTAGGGTACTGCTGTGATCAATACCTAAAAAAGTGGAAGCAGCCTTGCAGCTGTGAGAAACAGAGATTGAGTGAATTTTGAGGGGTATGATAGAAAAAATCAAAACAGGCATGAAGGAATTTTTAAAAGGCAATCCTTGTGAGGTTTAAGAAGAGAGAGCTAAGGAGAAAGCCTCTATGAAAGACTATATTAATAATCATAAAGAGAATGTTGGTAGAAATATAGATGGGAAAGGCCATTCTGATGAGGTCTCAGAAGAAAATCAGAAACATGAGATTGGGGCTACAGGAAAGATGATCCTTGTTATAAACAGCAAAGGACTTGGCTGAATTGAGTTCATGCCCTAAGCTTCTGTGAAAGGCAAAACTTGTGAACAATAAAACTGGATATTTAGCTAAAGAGATTTCTAAGCAAAGTGTTAAGGAATAACTTAGCTCCTCCTGACAACTTAAAGCAAAATGTTTAAAAAAAAAAAAAACAGAAATGAATTGAAGATAAAATGCGAAGCAGAAAGGAAACAGAATTTAAAGATTTATAAAATTCTAAGCCTAATCATATTTTTAAAATGAGAAAGCATGTTCAATGACTACACTAAGGGTGTAGCCAAATGGACATTTAATCTGGATATTAGTGTAGGTATGAATCACAGGCAATCAGCCACTCCAGAATGCTGCCAGTTTGAAATGAAGGGGATTAGAGACAGGAAAGAATGAAGAGAACTGGTCAGATGTCCTGGAATTTATAAGACAAAAGCATAGATCCCTTCAGTTACAAATGTGTACTGTTCTTCGAAGCATGTAATAATGATGCTGAACTCCGTGTAAAATCCACAAGAGAAAGTAATCAGATTACATATAGGGGGAAGCAAATTAAGATCACTGCAGACTTCTCAACCCAGACAATGGATGCCAACCAAGAATCTTATATCCAGAAAAATTAAATTTTAGGTTTGATGATGAAATAAAAACCTTCCAAGATAAACAAAGATTAAAAGATTTCACAGCAAGAAAGCCAGCACTACAGAACATTCTTGGCAAAATATTCCATGAGGAGGAAATGAAAAACAACAATGAAAACCTGGAGAGGGAGGAGCTACACTAAAGGCCAATCAAAGGAGAAAACCCAGGAAAGTTAAAAACTGAGAATAAAGCAAAATGTCTGGGAATACAAACCATGTCTCAATAATAACATTGAATGTCAATGGCCTAAACTCAGCAATTCAAAGACACAGACTGGCAGATTGGATTTAAAAAAAAGACCCAACAATATGCTGCCTCCAAGAGACTCATCTCATAGAAAGAGACACTCACAGATTGAAGTTGAAAGGATGGAAAAAACTCTATCACTCACATGGACTGTGTAAACAAGCAGGAGTTTCCATCCTCATTTCAAATAAAGTGGACTTCAAACCAAAGTTAGTGAAAAGGGATAAAGAAGGTCATTTCATACAATTAAAGGGAATCATACATCAACAAGATGCAACAATCTTAAATATCTATGCCCCAAACAATGGGGCAGCCATGTTTGTCAAACAAACCCTTCTCAAATTCAAGAATCAAATAGACCCCATCACAATAGTATTGGGTGACTTTAACACAACTCTCTCCCCATTAGGTAGAACTTCCAAACAAAAACTAAACAAATAATCTACAAGACTTAATAGAACAATCAATGGTCTAGTCTTAATGGATATATATAGAATATTCTATCCTTCAACAAGCAAATACACTTTTTTCTCAGCAACACATGGATCCTTCTCCAAAATAGATCATATGCTATGCCACAAAGCAAGTCTTAGCAAATGAAAAATAGAGATACTACCCTGCATTCTATCTGACCATAATGGAATGAAACTAGAAATTAATAACAACTTTAAAAAAAGAAGCCACCGCAACACCTGGAGACTAAATAATTTGCAATTGAACAATGCATGGGTAACAGAAGACATCAGGGAGGAGATAAAAAATTCATGGAGGTAAATGAGAACTCTGATACAACATACCAAAATCTCTGGGACACTAAGAAGGCAGTGCTAAGAGGAAAGTTCATTGCATTAAGCTCATATATTCAAAGAGCTAAAAATCAACAAATCAATGACTTGACACTACAACTCAAAGCCCTAGAAAAAGAAGAACAAAGTAACACCAAAAGAAGTAGAATACAGGAAATAATTAGAATCAGGGCTGAAATCAATGAAATTGAAACATAAGAAACAATTACAAAAAATTGATAAAACAAAAAGCTGGTTCTTCAAAAAACTAAACAAAATTGACAAACCCTTAGCCACCCTAACAAAAAGGAGAGAGAAAACCCAAATTACTAAAATTTGTGATGAAAAAGGAAATATCACGACAGACCCTGCTGAAATACAGAGGATAATCAGAAACTATTTTGAAAACTTATATTCCAGTAAAATAAAAAATCCTGAAGACACTGACAAATTCCTAGAGACATATGACCTACTTAAACTGAACCAGGACAACATTCATGACTTAACTAGATCAATTACAAGCAAGGAAACAGAAGATGCCATCAAGAGCCTTCCAACCAAGAAAAGCCCTGGACCAGATGGATTCTCAGCCAAGTTCTATAAGACCTACAAAGAAGGACTAACTCCAATACTCCTCAAATTATTCCATGAAATAGAAAGGGAAGAAACCCTTCCAAACTCATTCTATGAGACTAGTATCACCTTGATTCCAAAACCAGACAGAGATACGTCAAAAAAGGAAAATTTCAGACCAATATCCCTGATGAATATAGATGCAAAAATTCTCAATAAAATTTTGGCAAATCTCATACAAAAGCATATTAAAAAACTAGTGCACCATGATCAAGTGGGGTTCATTCCAGGGATGCAAGGTTGGTTCAACATACAGAAATCAATACACATAATCCATCACATCAATAGACTTAAAGAATCACATGACTCTATCAATTGATGCAGAGAAAGCATTTGACAAAATACAGCACCCTTTCATGTTTAAAACACTAGAAAAACTAGAGATGGTAGGAACATACCTCAACATTGTTAAAGCAATACATGCTAAGCCAAAGGCCAACATCACCCAAAATGGAGAAAAACTGGAAGCATTCCCTCTAAAAACTGGAACAAGACAGGGATGCCCTCTCTCACCACTCTTATTCAATATAGTCCTTGAAATTCTAGCCAGAGCAATCAGACAGATGAAAGAAATTAAAGGGATACGAATAGGAAAAGAAGAACTCAAACTATCATTGTTTGCAGATGATATGATTCTATACTTAGAGGATCCAAAAAATTCCACCAGAAAACTTCTATAACTGATAAATGAATTCAGCAAAGTTGCAGGATATAAAATCAATATCCATAAATCAAATGCATTTCTATACATCAGCAATGAGTCCTCTGAAAAAGAAATTAGGAAAACTACTCCATTCACAATAGCCTCGAAAAAAAATAAAATACTTGGGAATCAATCTAACAAGAATGGTGAAATTTCTCTACTATGAAAATTACAAGACACTAAAGAAAGAAATTGAAGAGATCTTAGAAGATAGAAAGACTTCCCATGCTCTTGGATAGGCAGAATCAATATTAGTAAAATGGCACTATACAGATTCAATGCAATCCCAATTAAAATCCCAAAGGCCTTTCTTATAGAAATAGAAAAGGCAATCATGAAATTCATTTGGAAAAATAAGACCCAGAATAGCCAAAGCAATCCTTAGCAAGAAGAGTGAAGCAGGAGGCATCACAATTCCAGACCTTAAACTTTACTACAAAGCTATAGTAACAAAAACAGCATGGTACTGGCACCAAAATAGACATGTAGACCAATGGTACAGAATAGAAAACATAGGGAGTAATTCACATAAATACAGCTATCTCATACTAGACAAAGGTGCCAAAAACAGACATTGGAGAAAAGATAACCTTTTCAAAAATGGTGCTGGGAAAACTGGAAATCAATTTGCAATAAAATGAAACTTAACCCCTATCTTTCACCATGCACAAAACTCAACTCAAAGTGGATCAAAGACTTAGGAATTAGACCAGAGACCCTGCGTCTAATTGAGGAGAATGTAAGCCCAAATCTCCATCACGTTGGACTAGGCCCCAAATTCCTTAACAAGACTCCTATAGCACAAGAAATAAAAGCAAGAATCAATAAATGGGACGGACTTAAACTAAAAAGCTTCTTCTCAGCAAAAGAAACTATTAATGAGGTGAATAGAGAGCCTACATTCTGGGAGCAAATTTTTGCCACACGCACATCAGATAGAGCACTGATCTCCAGGATATATAATGAACTCAAAAAACATAACACCAAAAAAACAAATAACCCAATCAATAAATGGGCTAAGGAGCTGAATAGAAACTTCTCTGAAGAATAAATACAATCAATAAATATATACATGAAGAAATGTTCGTCATCTCTAGCTATTAGGGAAATGCAAATCAAAACTACACTCAGATTTCATCTTACACCAGTCAGAATGGCAGCTATCCAAAATACCAGCAACAATAAGTGCTGGCGAAGATGTGGTGAAAAAGGCACACTCAAACATTGCTGGTGGGACTGCAAACTGGTGTAACCAATCTGGAAAGCAGTATGGAGATTCCTTAAAAAACTTGGAATGGAACCACCATTTGATCCAGCTATTCCACTCCTTGGCCTATACTCTAAAGATTTAAAACAGCATACTACAGTGACGCAGCCACTTCAATATTTATAGCAGCACAATTCACAATTGCAAAACTATGGAAGCAACCCAGTTGCCCTTCAATAGATGAATGGATAAAGAAACTGTGGTACAAATACACAATGGAATATTATTCAGCAATAAAAGAGAATAAAATTATGGCATTTGCAGGTAAATGGATGGAATTGGAGAACATTATGCTTAGTGAAGTAAGCCAATCCCAAAAAACCAAATGCCAAATATTCTCTCTGATTAGTGGATGCTGATACATAATGGGGGTGGGAATGGAGAACATAGGAGAAATAGAAGAACTCTGAATGGGGGGGAGAGTTGGGGGGAGGGGAAGGGGTGTAGTAAAGATGATTGAATGAGATGGTCATCACTATCCTAGGTGCATGTATGAAGATACAAATAGTGTGACTCTATCTGGTTTGCAACCAGAGAAATGGAAAAATTGAGCTCTATATATGTACTATGACTTGAAATGCATTTAAATAAATTTTAAAAAATTAAAAAAACAAAGTACTGAGAGTGAAAAAGAAAAACACCAACCTACAATTTGGTATTCAAGAATTTTCTTGCCCATATTCTTGTCCTGCAAGAAATGTTAAAAGAACTTCTATAGATAAAAGAGATAAAATCAGAAACAGATATACATAAAGAAAAGAAGAGCATGAAAGAAGAAATAAGTGAAAACAAAATATTATTTCCTTAATTGATTTAACAGATACGTTTTCTCAAAATAATATTAACAATGAATCTATCATGTATGCTTTTCTACATATTACATGTATAATATATATATAAATATATATGTTTACATATAAGAAAAATGAATGGAAGCAATGATACAATGGATAAGAGAAAAGAATTATAATTATTCTCTTGTCAGATACCAACATCATCCATGAACTGATAAAGTGTTAGTTGGAAGTAGGCTTGGGCTAGCTAAAGGTGCATTGCAAACTCAAGGTAATCACACACACACACACACACACATACACACATAAAATAAATATAACTAATATGCTGAGAAAGGAGAAAAATGAAATTAAAACAATGCTTAATTAAAAAAACAAAAGGTAGGAAAAGTGGAAGACAGAAACAGGAATAAAGGGCAAAACATGATAAAACTTCAAGGAAAGATAGAATTCACTATTATAGTTAAGTCTTTAGCATTCCTTTTTCAGAAATGGACAGGCATTAGGCAAAATAAATCAATTGAACTCAACATCACCAACAATGAACTGGATATAAGAAGTCTATAAACTAATTCATACAACAATAGCAGAATACACAGTATTCTTAAACTTACAAGGAATAACCACCAAGATAGACTATATTCAGGACCATAAAACACACTTTAAAAAACTTAAAAGAATAGAAATCATATGTCTATTCTCAACAATGAAATTAAACTAGAAATCAGTAATGAGAAGTTAATTGGAAAATTAGAAAATATACAGAAGTTAAACAGCACATTTCTATGTAACACATAAGTTAAAAATTTAATATTTTGAAATTAATGAAAATAAAAATAAAACTTGTCAAAATTAGTGGGATACAGGACAGAAACAGACATTTATAGTATTTCACACATTAAAAACAAAGAAAAAATTAGTTTCAACTTAGGAAACTAGAGAGAGCAAATTATATCCAAACTGAAGGAAAAAGAAATGTTAATTAGAACATAAATCAATGAAATTACAAACAAGAAATAAATATAGAGAATCAATGAAATAAAAAACTGGTTTCACTGAGTTTAAAAAGATAATAAGGTGATAAACTCAGGAAAAAAGAAAGAATACAAATTACTTTCATCATATATGGAAAAGAGGACATCACTACATAACCCATAGACATTAAATGGATAATAAAAGAACATAATGAACAACTTTATGCCCATAAATTCAATAACCTAGATGAAATAGATCAATTTTTGAAAGACAACCTGATAAAATTCATATGAGAAGAAATGAACAAGCTTAATAAGCTTCATATTTATTAAAGAAAGTAAATCAATAATTAGTAACCTTCCCAAATGGAAGCACTAGGACAAGATGGATTCACTGGTGAATCAGAATGAATATTTGAGGAAGAAATTAAGTAAATTCTCAAAAATCTCTTTGAGAAGCTAGAAGCAAAGAAAATTCTTACTAATTCATTCCACAAGGGCAGCAAGTGATGCCAAAACCAGGAAACTGCAGTACAAGAAAGAACAATTTCTCTCTTGAACATAGATGCAAAAATCCTCAACAAAATATTATCAGATTGAATCAAACAATGTATAAAAATAACCATGCACCATGACCAAGTGGGATTTAAAAGATATACAAGGCTTAATATTAAAATGAATTCATATTATATCAATATACTATAAATAGGCTAGAAAACAAACATCACATGATCATATCGATATAGAGTTTTTAAAAGAATTTGATAAAAGCTGACATTTATGCATGCTAAAAAAAAGTTCAGTAAATTAAGGATAGAGGTGAATTGTTAACTTGATGAAAACATATCTTTTAAAAAACCCTTTAGTTAACATGACACTAAATGGTGAGAAATTAGAAACTCTCCTATTCAGATCTGGAACCAAAAAAAGGATGTCATGTCTCACCACAACTATTTAACATCATATTGAAAGTCCCAGTTAATGCAGTAAGACAAGAAAAGGAAATAAAAGGTATGCAGATTTGGGAGTAATAGAGTTGTCTTTGTTAAAAAAATGATGGTTAATGATGTAAAACATCCAAAAGAATCAATAACAACAAAGATCCTGTAACAAATAAGCAGTTATGGCAAGATTGAAGATTACATGGCTAATATATAAAACTCATTCTCTTATATAACAATAAACAAGTACAAATTGAAATTAATAATATAGAACCATTTACATCAGCACCCAATAAATGAATATATACTTATGCATAAAATATATACATATGTGTAAACCTAACAAGATCTATATGAGAAAACCCACAAAACTCCAGTGGAATAAATCAAGAAAGAAGTAATAAAGGTAGATAATATTCTATGTTCATGTTAGACCCAAAATTGTCAAGATGTCAGTTCTTCTCAACTTGATCTGTTGTTTCAATGCAAATCCAATAAAAATTCTGGAAAGTTACTTTTCTATATTAACAAACTGAAAAATTTACATGGAGAGAAAAAAAAAAAAGAATAGCCAACATAACATTGAAAGAGAGCGGGCTGGGATTGTGGCTCAGTGGTAGAGCGCTTGCCTCGCACGTATGAGGCACTGGGTTCGATCCTCAGCACCACATAAAAATAAATAAATACAATAAAGTCATTGTGTCCATCTACAACTAAATAATTTAAAAAAAAAAACCATTGGAAGAGAGCAACACAGATTGAATAAAGATAGTACCCAATTTCCAGAATTACTGTAAAGCTACAGGAATCAAGACAGTGCTGCATTGGTGAAAGAACAAACAAACAGATTAGTGGAACAGAATAGAGAGCGCAGAAATAGATCCACATAAATATAGTCAACTAATCTTTCACAAAAGCACCACAATGGAGCAAAGAAATCTTTTAACAAATGTTTAAAGTCTTTTAAACAAATGCTACTGAAGTAACTAGACATTCAATTGCCCTCCCCGCAAAAAAATCCCTGAAATTTAGTTACAGATATTACATCCTTCAAAAAGCTTAACTGACAATGGATCACAAACCTAAATCTAAAATGCAAAACTATAAAACTTCTAGAAGATAAGATCAAAGAAAACCTATATGATCTTAAGTATGATGACTTTTGGATACAACATGAAACGTATGATTCATGTGAGAAATACTTGAAAAGTTGCATTTCTTCAAAATTAAAAATTTCTGCACTATAAAATACAACATCAAGAGAAAGAGAGGACAAGTCACAGAGTGGGAGAAAACACTTGCAAAAGATATATTTTATAAAGAATTGCTATCCAAAATACGTAAAAGACTTAAAACTCAACCATGAGAAGACAGACAAACCAATTGAAAAATGGGCCACAAATCTTAACAGACACCCCACCAAATAAGACATACAGATGGAAATCAGTGTATGAAAATATGCCCCACATGTGGCATCAGGGAAATGCAGATTACTAAAATCTGAAAAGACTGTATACTGTGTAATCCCAACTGTATGATATTCTGAAAAGGATAAAACAATGGAGACAATAAAAAGATCAGTGGTTGGCAGTGGGTGGGGTGGAGGCAGAGATGAAGAGCAGAGCATGGAGGATTTTTAGCACAGCAAAAATATTCTGTATGACAGTACAATGCTGGCTTTTTGTAGTTGTTTGTATCAATCCACAAAACATACAACATCAAGAGAGGGAACCCTACACTAAGACTGGAGGACCACAAGTTCAAGGTTGGCCTCAGCAACTCTGTCTCAAAATAAAAATAATAAAAGGGTTGGGGTTGTAGCTCAGTAGTAGAGCACCCCTGGGTTCGATCCCTAGTCTGGAAAAAGAAAAGGGGGGAGGACTCAAGTAGGAACTATGGACACTGATTGACTATGAGGTAGGTGTCAGTGTGGGTTTGTCAGTTGTAATAAATGTCCAACGCTGGTAGGGAATGTGGATAATGGGGAAAGCTATCTATGCATGTGTAGGAGTAAAGGGCATAAGGGAAATCTCTATACCCTCTTCTCACTTGGCTGTAAATCTGAAACCTCTTTTAAATGATTCTAATGAGAGTTATTATAAAAGTAGCACAATTGACAAGCAATGTGGACATTTCTATGTCACATATGTAAATAATAACAAATTATGACTGATGACAGTATTCTAAGACATATCACAGACAGCAAGGAAATTGACAAATTTCTCAGAATTTCAATCTCTGAAATATTTGTATTAATAATGTTTACCCTAAAGAAGGTTAAATATGTCTTTTTATGACAGTGCCTTTTCATGAAATGCAACAAATAAACCAAATTATTATTTTACCCTCTCTCTTTATACAAGGTGAAAGAACAAATCCTTTGAGATTTTCCAGGGGCCCTTTGGAAACCCTCAAGATGGGTGTGAGGATGAGATCATTTCATTTAGGATTTGAAATCTGAATATGGGAATGCACAATTGCCAAAAATGTAAAAAAAGAAATCTCACCTCTTATAAAAGTGAGAAGTTTCATTTCTCTTACATAATCAAGGCATGATAAAGGTGATCACAAAGCATAGGAAAATATTCTGATAAGACATAGAATCTTTGTTTCTTAGACATTTTACTTAAAAGGCAAAGAAAGCCTTTTTTACAATTTCTCAATAAGAGCAAATCAATAATCCAAGAAAACTTTGCCATTTTGACCAAAAAAAAATCTCAAATTCTACTTTTGCGTCATTGTACTTTTGTATCAAAGTTCTTTTTTAAAAAAACTTATAAGTATACACTTCACTCCTATTCAATTGTTTTTTGACAAATATACAACCTTCTATATTCGTTCAAGGTTGGTTTTTCTTTATACTACTTTTTTTCCTCCTATTTCTCATTCGGGAACAACCTGTCACTCTACCATAAAATAATTCTTTTTTTTTTCCTTACCAAAAACATGTCCTTCACATAGCCTTCATACTTGTAAAGTTTTTCTTACCAAAAATATGTCCTAGGCCAAGCGTGGTGGCTCATGCCTATAATCCCAGCAGCTTGGGAGGCTGAGGCAGGAGGGTCGTGAGTTCAAAGCCAGCCTCAGCAACTCAGTGAGACCCTGTCTCTAAATAAAATACAAAAAGGACTGGGGATGTGGCTCAGTGGTTGAGTGCCCCTGAGTTCAATCCTTGGTCCCCCCAAAAATATCTGCTTTCTTTGTACATTTTGCTTACAATTGTTTCACTTATTATTCTAGCTGTTTTATTTTCATATATTGATCACTATTTTTAAACATTAGTAAGATTGCTTTTACAGAGAAAATTAGTAAATAAATTATTGTAAACTGAGAAAAGTAGGAAGCAAGTGATGAGGAAGTGTCCATCATTTACTAGCTTTCTGTTGCACATCTCATGATGATTTCAACCTCTCAATTTTTTAAGCATATGCTGTCTCATATTACAAATTCCTAGTGTGGCAGAAATAACATGTCTATTAAAAGACTCAAATATATTTAGACTTACTATATCATATATAAACAACCCAAAAGCAAACTTAATGATGTTTATTCAGTAGTTCATCATACTAGATATTCATTAAAATGTAGATTATTTCCATTACTTAACTTAGCATAAATCTAAATTTGCAAGTTATCAAAAATATTTTGGAAGTTTATTTTTAGCCAGGTATAACATCATACAAGGCTAACTATCATCTCAAGTTATTCACATGTTAACTATTTTTAGCCCTTTTTGATTAATAATTCATTAAAACATATGTCCATATATTTAATGCTGATAGCTCAGAATATGCACCTAATTTTATTAAATCAATAATGCTGTTCGTCTTATTAAGACTTACTCAACCCAAGTGAATTTGAAAAACATTTGAATTTGGTTTCTATACTTGTAGGAAATTGGCAAGATTTAATTTACATGAGCACATATTTCTTTCTGATCCAATTAGGATAGATTCTTTTAAGGGATTTTATAAATGAATTCTGTAATACTATATGGAGGTAGGGAAATGTTGTGTATATATATAATATCCATCCATACACACACATCCAAACAGGTGCAAATAAAGATCTAAGGTTTTGTTTTTTAAAATTTTAGCCACGAGTAGGCATTAAAATAATAATAGAGTTCACTCTAAGAGTTGAGTTGCATAGATTCAGATAAAAATTGCTTCACATTTTTTGTTCCATTTTATAATTTTGTCTAAATTGTGTTTTCAACAGATGGAAATATAGGTTGCTTACTCACTGTGAGGATGAATACTTCTTACCAATATTTATGCAGGAGATTTTAAAGTTTTCTTTTCTTTTTTTTTTTTTTTTGCTCTCACATATGAGCTGACAAAGCCTCTGGACTACACTTTAGAAAGAGACGATGAGGGGGGCTGGGATTGTAGCTCAGTGATAGAGTGCTTGCCTCACCTGTGTGAGGCACTGGGTTCGATCCTCAGCACCACATAAATAAATAAATAAATAAAATAAAGACACTTGTGTCCATCTACAACTAAAAATAAATGTATTTAAATAAAGAGAGATAGACAATGAGGGTACCCCACAGCTGTCTAGGTGCGTCAAAACATTGTCTGAGTGGATAGAATATCTAAGCTGTTTCTAATTAGTCTTTTTCATCGTCAGCATCTTGTGGTTGTTTGAAGGTATTCCTGGATTCCTTGATAGCACCTAATGGGGCGGGGAGCCTAAAGTTCTGGGGACTACAGGGGGCTGAGGAACTGGCGTAGGAAGGAAAAGGTCTGGCATGAGTAAAAGGAGCGGTGGAGGAGGTGGGGGCTTGAAGGGGTCATAAAAGGATGCAAAGTTGCTGAAGAGAAGATCAAAGGTAGTAAAAGGGGACAGGTGGAGGTAATGGGAAGGGGGACACCTGAAAGCAGTCAGCTTGAAGAGGTCTTAAGTTTCCTAAAGAAGACGTTAAAGTTTCAAATTCAGCAAGCATTTGAGAAGAAGGATATCAAGCAACTGAGAAGTTCTCATAGGAGGAGCAGGGTTAAGTAAAGAGAATGAAAAAGGTCAAATGTAGATACAGCAAAACAATTTACTACCCTAGAATTTCAATATTGAATCTCATTTGACACAAAGAGCCAGCAAGGACTTCCAACCCAGGAAGTACCCTTCATTGTAAGAATCAAAATCTGTGCCTACTGTGCTTCAGCGGACCGTCTTCCAGAACACTGACTCAGAGTGGACTCACTAACAGATCGCTGATGGGTCAGCCAGGAGGGAAGCCTAAGGCTTAGGGTCCTGAGTGAGAAGTCTAGGCATCCAGTGATGAATCAGATCCTGAGTTGTAGGCATCACAGTTGTAAAAGAGAAAAGTTGAACAATTGTTAATGTCTTGTTAATGTCCTGATTCAAAAAGGACAGCCACAATGGGGGTTTTGCAGTAGAGGAAGAGATCAGACTCAAATCTAAATACAAGGACAAGTGGAGACATATCTAAAGGGTAGGGCACGGGGCATGGGGCAGGGATGGAGTCAGTGTATTACTAGGAGGTAACATCAAAGCTAGAGGAATTCTAGCCAAACTGTCTAACAGGATTCTTACTGCCGCCAGGCCAGGGTGATGATAAGATATGAAAGGTGGGATTCATGATAAATTTGATCAACTATCATGAAGTATGATCAGAATCCAGAGGTGGAAAATTAACAGTAAACTTGATTCAGCAGGATTCTTCCTGAAACTGGACTAAGTGGGTCAAAGACAGAACCCAAGTTCAGGGCTTAGGCAAAAAGAGGACTCACAGGAACATCACTCAAATCTAACAGCCCAACTGGGTCCAGAGGGCAGGACTGCCTCCTGAGAGGTTCAGAGGGCAGGGAATTGGGCCCAAGAAGATTATTCTCAAGTCTTAAGATGCCATAGAGCTTGGTTTGCCAAGCTTGGGACTTAATCAGAACTTGTCATCCCTTCCTTCTTCCTTCTTTCTCCCTTTTAAAATGGGGATTGGTCCTGTCTTTGTATTTTGGAAGCACATAACCTGTCTTGTTTCATAGATTCATAGTTGGAAAAGAATTTTTCCTCACAAGAATCATACCTGGGGGCTGGAGTTGTGGCTCAGTGTAGGGCGTTCGCCTAGCATGTATGAGGCACTGGGTTCAATCCTCAGCACCATAAATAAATAAATAAATAAATAAATAAATAAATAAATAGGTATTTTGTCCACCTACAACTAAAAAAAATCATTGAAAAATAAAAAAAAAAAAAGAATCATACCTGTAGTCTGACCCATATCTGATTTAAATGATACTTAGATGAGACTTTCAATGTTAGATTTTAGAGTTGATACTGAAATGAGTTAACACCTTTGGGCCACTGGGATTAAATAAATGTATTTTGAAAATGAGAAGAATTTGGTGGGCCCAGGAAGAGATGCAATGAACTGAATGTTTGTGTTCTTGAATAGTTCATATGTTGAAGTCAATGTGATGATATTATGAATTGAGACTTTGGGAAGGTAATTGAGATTAACGTAGGTTCTGAAAATAGGGCCCCCATGATAGGATTATTGCCCTGATTACAAAGAGGAGGAAATCAGATGGATCCACCATGTGAACACTGAGCAAGAAGATAGCTAGACAGCCATCCACAAACCAGCATGAGGTCCCTCACCAGGAACCAAATCAATCATCCAGCATGGTGATCTTGAACCTGCCAGCCTCCAGGAACATGAGAAGTAAATTTCTGCTGTTTAAGCCACCCAGCCTGTGGCATGCTGTTATGGCAGTCCAAATAGACTAAGACAGTAACAAAGGATCTGTGGGACTTGGGAGAATCTGATAAAATTCACCCCGAAGAAGCAAGCTCCTCCTGGACTACACACACTGCTGACCCTGATGATGTTCTCTATGGAAGGTTAAAGGAATGAGGGAGGAGACAATTGGCAGTGAGTGGGGGTCAGCTGAGTAAACAGAAAGTAGAAGAACAATGGTTGAGTCACAGAGGTCACAAACCAAAGAACTTATGTACTTAATTCCCCCTCTTCAACCACTTGCTTCATGACCCTGTGTCCCAATTCATAATTCCTGTTCTTCAGATGCAGCACCATCATTTTTTATTTAGTCCTTTTCCTTTCCTTTTTCCAGGTCCATTAGTTGCCATGGGAACCATGATGCTAATTCCAGGGGTGGAGTCCAAAGAGATCCACAAACACAGAGGGGAAAAAAAATGAATCTCAGCATTTGAAAGCCAGATCCCAACTTGTAAAATCATACAAATTAAATAAACCACATGTGCCTTCAACCTCAGAAATACATCCTGTGGGGTCAGTCCACCCCTCAGGCACATAAGCCAGGTAATAAAATTCTAACAATAAAATCATTCAACAAAGTCAGAGATTTCTGTGCTTTTCTTCACTGGAGCTTTTTACATAAACTAATCCATCAAGGAAAGTGGTTCTCATAAAAGCATATGACCAAAGGATTTATGTTCCTTATGTTTTAGAGATGAGATAGAATGAAGCTCTTAAAATTGCCTTATTTTCTTTGGGAACCAATGCTATGTGTCGCCCTCTGCTAAATTGTATCTCATTAGTCTGTCAAGTTTTCCCAATCACCAAGAGGAAGTTCCTCCAAACAATGTCTCAAACACCAGGTCCAGAGTGCTTGGGTCACTGACTTCAGTGTTAAGCCAGAGCCATGCCACCCCAACCCTCTCTAGCCTTGCCCTTGATCCCTGACCATAACCCTTTAATTTCCTCATGAGCACCACTACCTGGCAACCCAAGCATTTTGTTTCTGGCTCTTTTGTCCAATGGGCATTGA
>PVHX01022098.1:0-28377 GCA_004024805.1 Geosciurus inauris | reverse complement strand
CTGTAATCCCAGCACTTAGGGAGGCTGAGACAGGAGAATCGCGAGTTCAAAGCCAGCCTCAGCAACCACGAGGCGCTAAGCAACTCAGTGAGACCCTGTCTCTACATAAAACACAAAATAGGGCTGGGGATGTGGCTCAGTGGTCGAGTGCCCCTGAGTTCAATCCCCGGTACCAAAAAAAAAAAAAAAAAAAAAAAAAAATGTGTTCAGGCCAAGTGCAACTTAGCAAAGCTGTACACAACCTAGTGAGACCCTGACTCAATAAACAATAAAAAGGGCTGGGGGTGCGGGTCAGTAGTTGAGCACCCTTGGGTTCAATCCCTGGGGTACAGAAAAGAAATTCTGTTCAGGCACTGAGAATGGTGACAGTACCAGGAAGGACAACAGCGGAGGACTCTACAACAGGGGACCACTCTGCACAGGCCAGGAGGCATGATCAGGCACTCAGAGGCCCTCCTCCCCTCCTCCCTAGGCTAGAAGGGGTCTGGCGAGACTCCTCAGTGC
Organism: Geosciurus inauris; assembly: GCA_004024805.1. Taxonomy (NCBI): domain Eukaryota; kingdom Metazoa; phylum Chordata; class Mammalia; order Rodentia; family Sciuridae; genus Geosciurus; species Geosciurus inauris. The sequence continues at coordinate 27,873 of PVHX01022098.1, read as the reverse complement.
CCTCTCTGCCTGCCTGTGCTCCTGGGCTCTTACCGCTGCTCCTGAGCTGAGATGTGCAGGGAGTCCATGATGAAGCGAACTGCCTCTGCAATCTGCTTGGCCCGGACTGTGTGCTGCTCAAATTTGGTCTTCACTGCAGACTGGGAGATGCACTCCTGGAACAGACAGAAGCCTTGAGGGAGGTGGGGGCCACGTGGGGCCTTACAGCGCCAGGGAACACCCCCTGAGAGCGTGGGAGAACCACCAGAAACCAAGAGGACTTACCTCAAATCTCCTCTCAAAATTCTGAAACTCAAACATCCTCACTTGAAAGCCTTCTGCAAGAGCGCCCCCTAGGAGAATTGCACTGCATTAGCGGGAAACCCAGGAGCCACACCCACGGCTACAGTGAACACTGGCTGGACAGCAAGGTCCTCTCCCACAGGCTCGTCTCACCATCCCGACCCCAGAGCAACTGCTATGGACTGAGCTGGTGCAAGACTCAACACCTGGAACTTCAGGGAGGAGGACGTGCTCCTGCGTTACCTCCTTCTGGCATGCCCTGGGCTTTCTGGATCCTGGCGTTGAGCACCTCCTTGGCAGACACGAAGAAGATGCGGTCCCCAGCCTGGGCTCGATCCACCACGCCCAGCTCATCCACCAGGAAGCTGGTGCAGCGCTCCATGTGCTGCCGCCGCACCTGGGCCCCAAGCAGAGGATGCATGTGACCACGATGGGTGCCCCAGCCCCCATCGCCTTTTTTTTAATGCGTAATATGTTTTGGTTCAACACACAAAAGATACAAATGCATACACACTGAAAGTCACCTGCCACCTGTGCTCTCCAGCCACCACACTTCGCAGGACGCCATCGTGGGCGTGTCTTGGGGTATGGGCCTCACAAGGAGGCTTCATGTGTACAACAGAAATGCGTAGACAGGCCCCAAACTCCTCTTGTCAGGTTCCACCTAGTGTCACACTTTGGTGCCCCAGAAGAAAGGAACTAGGGGGTCAAGAAACCTAACCCGGGTCTGTACCCAGACAAGCTCTGTCTTCCCAGGGCCTCACGCACACAATGAGTGGGCACCAGTAGAAAAGCCCTCCCAGCTCTGATGTCCTAGGGCTCTAGTGACAAAACTTAAAAAGTAAGGCTGGGGATGTGGCTCAGCGGTGGAGCACTTGCCCAGCACGCACAGGGCCCTGGGCTCCAATCACTGCACTGCCAAATAAATAAATAGCAGCCTCTCGTAGACATGTGTCGGGCACTTTTAACAGGTGTCCTCCTCTCATCATTCATCACACCCACCCCAAAGGTGCAGGTCGGGGTTACCAGGGTTAAGGAACTTGCCAAAGTCAAAGCCACCCTGCCCTGCGTCAGCCGAATGTGGACCCCCCTGCTGACTGCAGGCTCGCTGCGGTGAATCCAGTAGCTCTGTCCACTGCCCTGTCCCCTGCACCTCTGTCCCCTCCCTGTCCCCTCCGCACACACGGGGAGCCTCGTGGGTAAAAGCCTGTCACTCCCTGCCCCCTAGGCCTCCCCCACCCCATGTCCTCTTAAAGCTGAGCCTGCTCCACATTTATGTTTCTATGAACCAAAATGAGCAAACATGGCCCCAGGGATGCAGGGATGGGGGTGCTCTTCAGACCTGGGGGAAAGCCACTCAACGAGCATCCATCCAGGAAAGTGAACAGGAGGGGGAAGGGCTTTCAACACCACCAGAAGACACCACAGGAGCTGGGCGTGGTGGCGACACCTGTAATACCAGTGGCTCAGGAGGCTGAGGTAGGAGGATTGTGAGTCCAAAGCCAGCCTCGGCAACTTAGTGAGGCTCTAAGCAACTCAGAGACCCTGTCTCTAAATAAAAATATAAAAAGGGCTGGGGATGTGGGGCAGTGGTTAAGTGCCCCTGGGCTCAATCCCTGGTACCAAAACAAAAAAGACACCACAGGGAACACCTGGGAGATCTTTGGTGATGAAATTAATTCAGAGGTTGGGGATATAGCTCAGTTGGTACAGAGTTTGCCTCACTTGCACAAGGCCCTGGGTTCAATCTCCATCACCACACACACACACACACACACACACACACACAGAAAGAAATTATTCAGGGAAGCCATTATATCTGGTGCACAAGGTGGCCCAGGGGGATGGAGCTCCCGCAGGGTGCCCACTCCCTGAGCAGGCAAGAAGCACCAACCTCCTCCATGTATTCGGGCTCCGAGGCGGACGCATCCCAGCGGTTGTTCAGGATGAAGATGTTGGGGCGGGAGAGACGCTCGCTCACCTTGTGGAAGAACTGCTTCTCCTAGACACAAGGGTAGGAGTCAGGAGGAGCTGTGCCAAGCCAAGGCCCCACGGCCACCTGCCCCGCCAGGACCAGGAAGAAGGCAAAGGAGGGTTACCGTCTGCATCAGGGTGGACTCCGAGTTGGCCACCAACACAAACACGTCAGCATCCAGGCAAAATTTGTCAATCCAGCTGTCCAGCTCTGTGGTGACATCAATCCCAGGGCTAAAGGTGACAGGGGCAAACCAACATGGTGGGCCACAGAGCACCATCCCTGCTCTTCCTGCTGTGAACAGATCTGGGACTTGTGAGGCAGCCTCCAGGGAGGAGAAAGCCAGGGAGGGGAGGAAGCAGGCCTGGCCTTCCTGGGGGACTTTTACTTCCCACTTCATGTACTTCCAGATTGCCTGTAAATATTCCTTTAGCACACACATCTATCACACTTACAAAAACGTAATGACTATGCTGGGCGCAGTGGCGCACAACTGTAATCCCAGCAGCTGGGGAGGCTGAGGCAGGAGGATTGCGAGCCTCAGCAATAGCAAGATGCTAAGCCACTCAGTGAGACCCTGTCCCTAAATAAAATACAAAATAGGGCTGGGGATGTGGCTCAGTGGTCGAGTACCCCTGAGTTCAATACCTGGGACCCCCCCCTGAGTTCAATACCTGGGACCCCCCCTCCAAAAAGAAAGTAATAAAAAAGATAGATAATTAAAGTGAAGTTTTACATCTACGAGAGCCCAGGTGAGTGCGGCAATGCTGCATTTCCCGGTACAGGTTTGGAACCTGTCCACAGCAGGGAAAGCTCCAAGAGGAAGGAAGCACCCAGACTCTACCATGCACACCCCCCACACCCCGCCCCCACAGCACTGGGCTGGATTGAGCGCCTCCCCCACTTCTGAGCATTCCACCCATCTGTTGAACAGCCCACCCAGGACATCTGCAGGGCACTGATACCAGTGGGCCTGACAGTCCAGCTCTAGAGAAAAGCCAAGAGGCAGGAGCACTGGCTGAGCCATCTAAAGCAGTGCTTGAGCAGAGCAAAGACTGCTAAGGCCTTGGGCCCGGATCATCCAAAATGGAAGCCAGGTGCCTCCAGGCTCCTCCCCCCTTACCTGTCCATGAGCACGAGGTCATCCTTCAGAAGTGGGCACTTGGAGTTGGGCCACATCACACTCACCAGGCTGCCAGCATGCAGCTGCTCATCCTGATGGAGGGCGTGGGCCAGCTGGTTCACAGTCTGATGGTGAAGGAGGAAAGACGAGGCTGAGGAAGAGCCACCCAGGCAGACTTCCTGTGCCAGCTATCACGGTACAGCAGCCTGGGACGACTGCCCAGCTGGCTACTCCTTTTCTTCACTTCACATATTAAGTTAAGAGCTGGGAGTTGTCGATGAGAATCACTTCCTTTACTGTCTAAGCCTCTCCTGGATGGCCAGCTAGCTGAATGCGCTGTGCGCTGTGCGTGGATTAACTCTTTATGAATCACAGAGGGCACTTGGCCCCAAGCTAGAATGCAGCTGCCGCTAAGAAAAATCTAAGTGGACAACCCCAAGCTGGTGTGGGAACCCAGAGCCGTGAAGGAAGCTCTCCTTGGAGCACCGGGAGGAGCGGCCCCAACTCCCCTCCTTCCCAGTGCAGCAGCCTAGTGAGGGCTGGGGCGGCCGCGTGGCGCTCCCTCCACCTTCCCACCTCCCCGCCCTCGCTAGCGCCTGCTCTCTCCTCTGAAACGGGGTTTTCCATCTTCGCCACATGGATGGGCTGGTTAAGCCGGCCTTGCCTCAGCCCCACGCCCCTGCTGAAAGCCATGGGCACCCACCTTGACGCTCCTCTTCTCCTCTGAGCCTTCCGTGAGCAGGAAGGCCTCGTGGCCATCTGTGCCCTCCACCCGCAGGAAGCAATTGGTGGTGTGGCCGATTCCAGAGGGCAGAACTTTGTCCCAGAGCATGGCGTTGATCACGGTGCTCTTCCCATTACTCGTCCTAGGAGGAAATAAAGGCTGTCAGTGAAGCCCAGAGAAGCCATTCAGCCACTAGGCTGGAGGTCTGAAGACCTTCTCCGCAATGCCACCAGTGCCCAGACACACCGAGAGAGGCAGAAAGGAGCACCCAGTATTTGTTAAAATGGTGAGAGCCCCTTGGCTGGAGCCTGTGACGTGCCCCCAGTTCATTACTTCAGACATGCAAGGGGCTGGTGCAATGTGCTGCCGCCCCCCGTGCAAACCTGCCCCTTGGCTGATAACCCAGCTGCTCTCAGGAAGCAGCTCAGCAGTCCTGGTGGAGACGCCCCGCTCCGAACACAACTCGCTTCCACCTGAACCCAGGGCTTCTGCCCCAGGGCCGTCTTTCCTGGTCTAGATGTGCTCAGCCAAGGACCCCTGTCGCCAAAGACCCCACACCCTCGTTTTCCACGTGGGGCTGTTTGGCTGCTATTTCCCACCGTGCTCCTCCTCACACGAGGACACACCACTCCATCCCAGCTGTAAGTGCCCGGCTGCAGGGGAGACTCCTTCAGCTTTCGACCTTTCCCACCCGCCTCCATACTCTGCTTCTTAAGGCGGCTCTCCTCTGCACCTGGTCCACTCAGGGTGCCAGAGCTCACCATGTGCAAGACACGTTCACGCTCGTGCACAGCAGAGGCTGCCCAGCCACATCACATGCCTCGGAGCCCCATGGGCCTTCCTGTACACAGCAAGATGGGCACCACTACTGGGCAAGGGAGGGCCGCTCCTTCCAGGTGAGGATGAAGGACTGGCAGGCCAGGGGAGCTGGAGGCCACAACGGAGGCCACAACTGAGGCCACAACTGAGGCCACCGGGCCTATTCCCTTGGCTACCATCATGTGCCTGGCATCCAATCTGCCTAGCCTAAGCAACAGAGTGAGCCCCATCTCAAATTAAGCAAAACCCACAACTGGCTCCTACTTCACAGATGGTAATGGAAAATGGGCACACAGTTGGGTGGGGCAGGGTGAGGTAGGGGGAGGTTTGTGTGTGTGTGTGAGCGCATGAGCATTCCAGCTACTTGGGAGGCTGAGGTAGGAGGACCACAAAGTTCAAGGCCAATCTGAGCAACTTGGTGAAATCATGTTTCCAAATAAAAAATTAAAAGAGCTAATGACGTAGCTCAGTGGTAGAGCATCCTAGAGTGCTGCTCTCAGCGGTGGACAGGGGAATGTTGGCAAGAATTTGAGAAACTGAGTCCTTGTGCTCTGCTTTGCTGATGGGATGTGCCATGGCACAGCTGCTCTGGAAAAGGAATACAATTACCAAGGCTGGGGTGTAGCTCAGTGGAAGAGCGCTTGCCTAGCATGTGTGAGGCACTGGGTCTGATCCTCAGCACCGTGTAAAGATAAATAATGTGTCCATCTACAACTAAAAAATGATTGAAAAAAATACAATTGCCACATGACTCAGCAATTCCATTTCTATGCATACCTAAAAGAACTGAGAGCAGGGACTAGACGAGACACCCACACACCCCATGTTCAAGGCAGCGTCACTCATCATGGCCAAAAGGTAGAAGGAGCCCAGGGGTGTGTGGATGGATGAATGTATAAACAAAGCATGGTCTGCACACACGAAGGAATAGTAGCGACTTGGAAAGGAAGGAAATTCTGATGCAAGCTACAACACAGATAAACTCTGAGGACACTAGGCTAAGTAAGACAAGGGAATCACAAAAAGGCAAGTACTGTACTATTCCACTTGCGTGAGGTACCTACAATAGTCAAATTCTTCTTTTTTTTTGGTATGAGGGATTTAACTCACAGGTGCTTTACCACGGAGCTACATCCCTAGCCCCCTTTTTATTAATATTATTATTATTATTATTATTATTATTAATTTTTGGTGCCAGGAATTGAACTCAGGGGCACTCGACCACTGAGCCACATCCCCAGCCCTATTTTGTGTTTTATGTAGAGACAGGGTCTCACTGAGTTGCTTAGCGCCTCGCCATTGCTGAGGCTGGCTTTGAACTCGCGATTCTCCTGTATCAGCCTCCCTAAGTGCTGGGATTACAGGCATACGCCATGGCGCCTGGCTCTCTTTTTATTTTTTTATTTTGAGACAGAGTCTTACTCAGTTCCTGAGGTTGGCCTCGAACTTGCAGAACTCTTGCCTCAGCCTCTCAAGTCACTGGGACTACAGGTGTGCACCACCTTGCCTGGCTTATATTTTTAATTTTGAGAGAGGGTCTCCCTAGTTTGCTTAGGGCCTTGTTAAGTTGCGGAGGCTGGTGATTACAGGTGTGCACCACCAGACCCAGAATAATCTAATTCTGAAACAGAAAGTAGAGTGGGGGGTTGCTGGGAAAGAAAGAATGAGGAGTTATTGCTTATGGGGACAGTGTCAGCTCTGTAAGATGAAAACGTTCTGGATACAATAATATGAATATGCTCACTCCTGAATCACTCAGAAATGGTTAATTTGGGGGTTAGGGACATAGCTCAGTGACAGAGCTCATGCTTAGTGTGCAAGAGGCCCTGGATTCACCTTTCCATATCATCCCTCACAAAATGGTGCATTTTATGTTATATATATTTTACAAATAAAAATAAGGGTGTGATGGCACATGCCTGTAATTCTAGCAACTCAGGAGGCTAAAGCAAGAGGATCGCAAGTTTGAGGCTAGCCTCAGCAACTTAGTGAGACTCTGTCTGAAAATAAAAAATATAACCAGGTGTGGTGGTGCGTGTCCATAATCCCAGTGGCTTAGGAGGCTGAGGCAGAGGGATCGTGAGTTCAAAGCCAGCCTCAGCAACTGAGTGAGGCCCTGTCTCTAAATAAAATATAAGAAGAGTTGGGAGTGTGGCTCAGTGGTTAAGCAGCCCTGGGTTCAATCCCCAGTACCCAAAATAAGAACAGTGATGTGAGCTGGGGGTGTGTGGCCCAGGGGTACAGCGCTCGCTGAGCATGTACAAGGCCTGGGTTCTATCCCCAGCTTTGGGGAAAGAGAGAAGAGAGTAATGAACTCAGGCTTACCCTCTGCTCCTTGCCTTGGTTCACTCTGGCTGTGACCTTACTCAAAGGGTCTTTGAGTAAGGTCAAAGACCTTCACTTCCCTCCCCTTCACTTCCTCTTCCCATCCAGGAAGCTATAAAGGCTTCAAAGACTCACCTGCCAAAAAAAGCCACTTTCATGTGCCGCCGGGCCAGCACCTCGCTGATGCCCCTCACTTTGGATAGATAGCCTTTGACATCCAGAACCTGCTCTTCTGTCGTAACAGGGTCCAGCTCAGCATTCCTGTAGGTGTCTGGAGTGGGGATGAAAACAGGTCACCACATGGTCAGAGGAGCTTTAGGACCACAGGCTGGAAGGGCCAGAGAGCAGCATGCTCACCAGGACCTCAAGTCCACCTCCAGCCGGGCGCGGTGGCGCAAGCCTGTAATCCCAGCACTCAGGGAGGCTGAGACAGGAGAATCGCGAGTTCAAAGCCAGCCTCAGCAACAGCGAGGTGCTAAGCAACTCAGTGAGACCCTGTCTCTACATAAAACACAAAATAGGGCTGGGGATGTGGCTCAGTGGTCGAGTGCCCCTGAGTTCAATCCCCAGTACCAAAAAAAAAAAAAGTCCACCTCCATGGCGCCCTGCGGTGGCTCTGTGGGGTGGTGCTAAGAGCACCCATGGGAGCGAGACTGCCCAGGTTCCCATGCTGGTCCTTCCTGCTTCCTAACTCTGTGACCCCGGGCAGATGAGCCTCTCCGCATCCTCACCAGTAAAATGGAGATAACAGCAGAACCTGCGTCATGGGACTACTGTGAGGGTCAAGTGAATTAAAACACCAAGAGCCGAGAGGTGCTGGTGAGCACCTGAACGCCAGCTGCTCCTCAGCTCCCAAATCACCTCCTTACTTACATGGCAGTCAGTAAACGGCAGAGTGGGGATCCGAACCTGTTCCTGGTGTCTGGGCTCTTAACTATTCTGTATAAAGTCCTTTCTGAGTGGCCCTGCTGGCCCCTCCAGCCTGCTCTTTTGCTGCCCCGCCGCCTCTCACTCCACCTCACCATCTCCCCAAACACCAGCCTCCTCACCCCTCTGGGCTTTGCTGGCACTGCCCAAATCCCCTCCTGTGCTCTGACCAACTGATGAGCGTCCTGGCTCATTCCCACGGGGCCTTGGGTGCAGCTTAGATGGCACAGCCCCAGGAAGCTTCCCCTGGGCACACCCTCCAGCCTGCGCGGGCCCCTCGTCTGCACCCACAGCACCCTGGCTTCTCTCCCCTTAGCACTGACCTCTGTCCAGTGCAGCTGGCCGGCTCACCTGTCTGCCCATCCACCACGGGAGGCTGGCCTATCTGATTCTGCGCCTGGCAGGTGTGTACATGCCGGCGGAGCGCGTGGGTACCTGGATCACCGGACTGCCTTTCCAGTGCCCTCAGCAGGCACATGGCCAGATTATCCCAGAAATGAAGAGCGAGCACGATCTCACCCGTCCCATCCAGCACGTGCACAAGGGAGGCACTTCAGATGGCTGGAGAGGAGATGTGCTTGGCCCTCTGCACGTCCGCCAAGCTGACAGGCGCGCCCTGACCACTCTCCATGCATCCAGAACATGCCAAGTGGCATGTCAGAGATGGCACAGTGAGCTCCCTGCAGCTGGTGCCATGAGGAAGTGACCAAGTCAACAAGCCCCACCCCATTCACCAGTCACCCCGACACAGACCCATCAAGCTTCCTCACTATCTGGGCACAGGAAACAGCCTTCGCAATGCCCCTTGGAAGCTGGCTCTCGAGCCCACGGCTACACCCGGAAGCAACAGCCCGCAAGCCACCAGGCTCTCATCAGTGCCCTTGGGCGCCTTCCCCACCGAGGGCAGCGGCTGTCAGGATCACGCCGGCTCCTCCCTCCCGTGCAACTGATAGGCAAGGCCCTCCTATGTCCACAAAAAGGGGAATCAAAGCACTGGTCACACAAGCGCCTCCCTCAGGTATCGACTGAGTGAGTGGCACAGGGTCTCACAGAGGTTACTCTGGGCTCTGGAAGGGCAGCAGCTTCAACAGCCAGCTCTCCACATGCCCATGTCTGGCGCAGGGCCAGGCACAGCAGAACTGCTGCTACGTGGAAAGGCAGCGAGCTAGGGTCGCGCCCTCCTCCAATCACTGACCTTTAAGCCAGGCGCGGTAGCCATGCCTATGATCCAGTGACTACGGAGGCTGAGGCAGGAGGATCACAAGTTTAAAGCCAGCCTCAGCAACTGAGCAAGGCCCTGTCTCAAAATTTAAAAACGGAAAGGGCTGGGGATGTGGCTCAGTGGTTAAGCACTCCTGGGTTCATTCCTCAGTACAAAAAAAAAAATTACACTTTTAAAATTCAGATGTCTAAATTATTTATTTCTTTTGGATTTTTTTTTTTTTTTTTTTTGCAGTGCTAGGGATCAAACCCAGGGCCTTATGCCTGCTTGGCAGGTGCTCTACTCCATGCCACAGCCCCAGTCCTAGAGTTTTTAATTCATCGACTATTTAGGGAACACCTTCTCTTGCATCAACCTCATACAAAGGGCAGGGCACAGACAAGCTAATGAAACTAGACACAGCCCCTTTTGTGAGTGGGAACCTCATGTTGCAGCTTGGCACGTAAGACGACGAGAAGCCAAGTGACTCAGCTGAAGGCAGGCTGGAGAGAAGGCGGCCCACCTTAGCCAGGAGGGAGCCCTGTGGATCTCCACTTGACCCCTTGGGTTCTGAGTGTCCAGTCTCACCCAAGTCTGTCATTCTCACATGAGGAAACCAAGGGCAGCTAAGTCTCAGCTACTGGGTTTTCAGACAATCCCTGGACCTGCAGCCACGGGGCCCTTCTAGAGATGGAGCCTCAGATACTCATGACCAGAGGTGGCTTCACACCAAATGGGGCTCCAGCAACCAGTCCTCCTCTGCCCATACAGCAAGAATTAGTGGCAGGGCTCAAATTAGTAACTCGTAAAAAAGGCACAGGAAACAAGAGCTCCCTATTCATAGTCCTGTCACCAGACTAAAAATACGAGAGGGCACACTACCCGAGATAACTGACACCCAGCAGTGCTCGGCACTCCTGCAGCCAGAACTGGCAGGGAGAACACGAGCTGGCCACAGCTGCTCGGTCACTCCCAAGGTACAGGACAACTCACAAGCCTCAGCTGACCTGCATTTTGGATAAGGTAAATGAAACAAAACATGCAGAATTCTTAAATCAATTCTTAAATGACAGTTCCCACGTCTTCCTGGAGCCCAATTTCACAGAATTCCAAGAGCAGAGCTGAGGGTGACGGCCTTCCTGGGCATGAGTTCCTCAAAAGCAGGGCTGCACTCCCCACTCCCAAATCCTGCTCGATCTCTCAATGGACCAAAGGGAGGCTGATGAACAGGTGACCGTTTTACCTTCAAGGAAGGTGGCACTCTCCTGGATGTAGGCCCCCAGCTGTTCAAAGATGCCATTGATCTTCTTCTTGGCAGTGACGAAGTGCTTGAGTGGGGAAGCATTCACCTCAGCCATGTGTCTCTTATCTTTCTTGACTGCGACGATAGAGTTGCATCGAGAGAAAAGCAGGGACATTGCGCTGCAAGAGAAGACAGCATGAGTGAGCCCAGGAGCAGCCACCTGGGACGCTCTGTACAGGCATGGCATGGGTGAGAGGAGAGCCAGGACCAGTTCTGAGTTCCTCAAGAATACGGGGCCACCAGAATATGCTCAAGGACGGCAAGACAACCAACATGTTGACAGCAGGAAGGGAGCGCCCAGGACACGGGCCAGTCTCCCGGTCCTGCTACATGGGCACTCAGACACCTAGAGCCACAGCCCTGAGTTCAGGCCCACCGCTGGCCATTCCTTGCCTGCCGAGTAACTGACAAGCACTCAGAGAGCGACAGGGTGGACCCTGAGTACACACAGAAACCCTCCTCCAAGGCCAAGGCAGAACAGTGTGGCAGAAATCTGACTGATCTCCTATACACCGAACATCTAAGAAAAAGTGACAGCAAAGTATTGTTCAAGGTCAGTGACGTCCACTACCCTTCCCTGGCCACTCTGCTGTCCAGGAGCCCAACGGCCCTAATTCCTAACAGGAGTTATCTGTTTGCTGGAGGGATGGAAACATGGAAGGGTGATCCTGAAGTAAGAGATACCTACTTCTAAAACTTATTATTTATTTATTTCTGGTACCGGGAATTGAACTCAGGGGCACTCAACCACTGAGCCACACCCCCAGCCCTATTTTGTAGAGACAGGGTCTCACTGAGTTGCTTAGCGCCTCGCCGTTGCTGAGGCTGGCTTTGAACTCGTGATCCTCCTGTCTCAGCCTCCCTAAGTGCTGGGATTACAGGTGTGCGGCACCGTGCCCAGCTCTAAAACTTATTTTAAAAAACATCTATTGGTCTCCTTTAGTATAACATATGTATGCTATAGAACATTTAGAAACTAAAGAAAAAAACATAAAACTACCATTTTGTGATAAGCATTGTTAACATTTGGTGTGTTAACAGTGTTTCTGTGTGGCTCTCTCCTGCTCTCACTCAGTCACATGCATCTTTGTAGACTTTTTTCTCCCTACACAGCAATGACACGTTAGGGGCCGTGAGACTTGACTCCAAAGACCTAGAGTTCTTGGGCTAAGGTCAAGAGGCAGATATCCCAGAGAAGGTAGCTCCCAGACGTGGCTGGGAACCCTGCACCCAAAGTGGAGCCTGCCAGGTCTTCCTGAGGGTCCTCACACAGAACCACTTCCCCAGAGAGCCCTACCATCCTGGGGTCAAAGGGAAAAGGCCCCTCCAGGACAAGAGGCAGTGTGTGCAGACATGTGTGCCTGGCGCTGGCTCTCCCTTCCCTGTCACCCTCATGGCAGCCCAGCTGGACTTGAGTTTCTGGCTGGGAAATGAGGCAGTTGCTCAGGGTGAGCACACACAAGAAACTTCCAAGTAGTGCCAAAGGGTGTCGGGCAAGGTGTGGAGAAGCAGAAGGAACATCCAGAAAAAGTACCCAGAGATGAATGCCCAAGCTGGCTCTCAAGAACTAACCATCCCAGCAGGGCACGGTGGCGCACACCTGTAGTCCCCGCAGCTCTGAAGGCTGAAAGAGGAGAACTGCAAGTTCAAGGCCAGCCTCAGCACCTAATGAGGCCCTCAGCAACTCAGTGAGACCCTGTCTCAAAATAAATAAAAGGACTGGCAATGTGGCTCAGTTAAATTCCCAGTACTGCCCCTCCCCCCAAAGAATTAACCATTCCAAATGTTTGGCAGGACACACAGACACACAGGGAGACAGAAGCCCACATGTTGTTCAAATCTATAATTCCTCTGCAGTGTCACAGATTCCTTTGGAGGAAACTACCATCTCCTTCCTCCTCCATGATACCACAGTACCAGACAGCTAGCTTTCTTTTACTTTGGTGAGGGGCAACCAGGAATTGAACCCAGGGGCGCTCAACCACTGAGCCACATCCCCAGGCCCTTTATATTTTTTTATTTTGAGACAGGGTTTTCCTAAGGGGCCTCACTAAATTGCTGGGGCTGGCTTTGAACTTGCAATCCTCCTGCCTCGTCTTCCTAAGATGCTGGGATTACACTGAACCTGGCCTGGTTTTTCCTTTATTAAGAAAGACAGTGGAGCCGGGCGCGGTGGCTCAAGCCTGTAATCCCAGCACTTAGGGAGGCTGAGACAGGAGAATCGCGAGTTCAAAGCCAGCCTCAGCAATGGCGAGGCGCTAAGCAACTCAGTGAGACCCTGTCTCTACATAAAACACAAAAATAGGGCTGGGGATGTGGCTCAGTGGTCGAGTGCCCCTGAGTTCAATCCCCAGCACCAAAAAAAAAAAAAAGAAAGACAGTGGAGGGGCTGGGATTGTGGCTCAGTGGTAGAGTGCTTGCCTCACATGCGTGAGGCACTGGGTTCGATCCTCAGCACCACATAAAAATAAATAAAGATATTGTGTCTATCTACAACTAAAAAATATTTTAAAAAAAAAGAAAAGAAAAGAAAGACAGTGGAGCCCGGCATGGTGGCGCATACCTATAATCACAGCAGCTCAGGAGGCTAAGGTAGGAGGATCTCAAAGCCAGCCTCAGCAAAAGCAAGACGCTAAGCAACTCAGTGAGACCCTGTCTCTAAATAAAATACAAAATAGGGCTGGGGATGTGGCTCGGTGGTCGAGTGCCCCTGAGTTGAATCCTCTGTACCAAAAAATTAAAAACTAAAAAAAAAACAACAGTGAAGCCCTGAGAAAGGGAACTAGAAACAAAGTGACTCTCCAGCTCCTTCAAACAGAAAAGGCGAGCACACTGAAGTCAGGGGGTGTGAGGAGGCAAAAGAGGAGCAAAGGCAGCCACAGAGAAAAGAGCACAGGGTCTGGGATGGGGCCTAATGTGGGGATGTACAGATGCAGGTGACAGACTCTGAAATCAGATAACAGCTGGGTGCAAATCCTGTTGGCGCCCTCTCTGGGTCACAAAAGCAACTTATTTCATCTCGAAACCATGGACTCTTCATGTGTACAAGTAAGAGGCCATACCAACCCCCCCCATCAGAAGACTGAAGACGGTGATGCGAGCAGGCGGTAGCACGGAGTGAGAGCTCGAAGGGACTCACTTTGGTTTAAAGCAAAAATAATAATACTCTACCAGTGAGATATAAGGCTCTCCCCATGAACACCCAGCCATCAGGGAAGACGACCCTCCCCACCACCACAGATATCAAGCAAACAGGTCAGCTGGGGAGGTCAGCTCCGCCAGGCCCCAGAAGTGACTGGCTTGCAGGAAGACAGTTCCCTGATCGCAGCTGGGCTTTTAGAAGCAGGTGCTTTTAAGTCCTGGTCATGATCTGCAAGCCCGAAGGGTATGAAACCAAAAGCATTAGTGCTCAGTAAGTGCAAGATTCAAGGGAACCCACGTGACTCAAAGCTTAGTGGTTCAAGGTTAAAGGTCTGCCGGAGTTCAGCTGGCCTAGAAGCTGCCCTCACTCACCTGCAGCAGCATACCCCAAACTCTCCCAAACCTGCTGACTCCTCCAAGCCCTCTGATTTCTCCAGTCCTCCCAATCCTCAAGCCAAGATTCTGCACTTAGTCCTATTTTCTGTCTGCAACCCTCTTTTTTCCACCCATTTGGCATACTCCTACTATCCGTCAAGCCCCAACTCAGGTGCTATGCCCTGCCTACAGGCCACATGCCCTTACCTGACTTTTAGTTTTTAATCATACCCTGTGTCCCTATCTAGGCCTCTAGCTTCTAGAGAGACAGTCTTTCATAGAGCAATGGCCTCTTTCTATTTCTACCTGCACCAATGCGAGATAAAAGATGAGTAAGTGAACACCTCCTGGGAGATACCACCTTAAACTTGCCATTTCTGGATATACAAATGCACTTTTTCGTAAAAAGCAGTTTTTAGCTAACTATTTGGAGTTCTGTGGAGTCATCAGAGTTGAATGAACCTTTCAGATTCTGAAATTTAATCCTTCCAAAAAGCAAACTAGATATATATATATATGCACAAGAGGACCAAAGTTGCAAAATATGTGCACAAAAGCCAAGATAGAGACCCCACTGCCTCAGGGCTTTATCTGCTGGCTCTCTATCCTCCCAGAGCAGCAAGAGCAGCTGGGTTCCTGTTCCTCCTCTGGAAACCCCCGATAGCCCCTACTTCACCACAGGGCTTGCTGCAGGCACAGGGGACCTGTCCCCTAAGCTTAGCTGAACTAGAGGATCCAATTCCAGTGTCAGTTACACACTCCAAGTTTTTGAGACAGTCTCAAAGTGATCTTGTGATTATGGTTTCAGACAGTTTACGGCAGTATTTCCCAAAGTATGGTCCACAGAACTCTACTTGTACCCAATGTTCCATGTAAAAAGGGTTCCATACTAAAATCAATTATATAAAAAAAACACTATACGCCACTGCCCCTCTCCATTGGCACACATGACCAAAGTAAAGGCCTTGGCAAGGAAGGCTAGTTTAAACGTAATTTAAGTATATTTGATCAGCATTGCACAAATTTTTTCAATGAAGAAAACTTTTCTGTTAACAGCCTTCAAAATTCTAAGGATCACACTTTAGGGAAAGGTTCATTTATCCTGGTAGTCTAATTCCAACCCCCTGCCAAAGTGCTAGAGACACAACAGATATTCACCTACAACTGGAAACAAACCCAATTCTGAATAGAAACTGCTATTAGCACTTCAAGGTGATCAGAAGCTTTGCCTCTACCTAGGCCCTAGGCTATTAGTTGAGGAATATTAGGTATTTGGGTGTAAGCAAGGCAGTAGCAAAATTCACTGCAAAGTGTGTTTGGATCCCAAGCACAGTCCCTGAATCCACACCACCTCCTTACCCAGTTTTATGTACAGCAACTCCTAGCAGGGAAAATAAAATGCATCCACGGATCGTCTGCTGGCACAACTGGAACAGAGGAGAAGCTGAGAAATTGAAACAAAAGAGTATACAGGGTAAAGGGGGCAGAGCAGACTCTTAGAAGAACTGTGATAAGGAGCCAACCTCTGCTGAACTGCGACGGGGAGGAGAGGAGTCAGCACAGTAGAGAAGAACAAGGGAAAGAGAGACTGCCCTCAGGGAGCCCAGGAGATCCCAGCCACTTTCTGAACTGTCAACCTTTAAACAGGCTCTCTCAGCAACCAGTGAAATTCTCCATGAAGCAAAAAGGAGATACAATATTTTTTGTTCAATACAGGTTGGAAATCACCAGATCTATACAAACAGGACCCCATCCAAGAAACTTGCCACTGGAGGGCCAGGGCGGCACAGCATGCCCCTTCCTACTCAACCCAGATCCAGGGCACCAGAAGTCACAGGCACCACTTACTTTTTGGATGGTAAGAGACTTTCACAGGGTGGGCATCACGGACATGGCTGGAGTCAAAAAAACCCGAAAGAATTTGGGTTCTCCTCTGTGCTGTCTCAGGTCAAGGTTGGCTATTGATTGTGTTGACTCCACCTGTCCCGACTTATTGGAAAGGAAAAGGGAGATGTCAACAGGTGACAAAAAGAAGAAAACAACTGGTGTGCAAAACATGTCTAATCAGGTTTTAAAGCCAAACAAACTCATCCCTGAGGGAAGCTTACTCATTGAGGTACTGGGCTGTCATGTGAGCAAATGACCCGAGGAAAACACAACACAGGTGTAGGGCCAACCCTGGTGTGCACAAACGTGTTCAACCCTGTGTACCGGGGAGGTCCCCTGCGGGGCCCGGCAAAGCACGTCCGGGGGGGAGGGGAGGGAACACAACCAGGACAAGGACTGGGCTTGAGGACAAACTGCCAACTACAGACGCGGGGCAGGGTGGTGAGGCAGAGAGTGGAACTGGTTCAAAGTCGGTGGGTCCCGGCTGCTGCGACAGGCGGCTGTGCGGGAGCTCACAACGCGCCCCCGGTGAGGGAGGGCGGGCAGGCTGGCCCCGCAATGAACCGGGGCACCTCTCAGGCGCCCCAACCCGGGAAAGGACAGGGTGGCGTGTGGCCGGGGCCTGGGAAGGCGGGGCGACGGGAGCGGCAGGGGACCCCACACCAGCCCCAGGTCCTGCGCCCCACCGGCTCCTCGCAGGGCCGTGGAGGTCGGGGACGAGGCCGCAGCGCGGGGACGCCCGTCTGGCCGGATCCTGAGCCCTGGGCGCCCCAGCGTCCCGCTGGCCCAGGCCAGGCTGTCCTGGACTCTCCGGGCCGGGGCCGGCCGGTCCCACCACCCTAGCGCGCTCGCCCTCTCACCTTCACCTTCCCGGCCTCGCGGCGGCCATCACACCCACAACGTCACCAGCAAGTGCCACCCAGGGAGAGGCGGAGGGAGCTGCGCGCGTCACCAGCCGCCGCGGGCTCGCCGCTCGGACCAGGTGAACCGGTGGACTCCGAGCTCAGCCAGTTGGATCCTACTACTCCTTAAGGTTCAGGGGACCCACCGCTCGGCGCGACGAGAAGCGTCTCGGAGCGATGTTTTACCATCCGGGAGTCGCCGGCCGATGACGCAGAGCCTCGGGCCTCCCGAGGCATCACGGGAGTTGTAGTTCCGGCGGGCCCCTGCCAGACCAGGAGGGCGGGGCGGGCGGGGCGGGACCTCGAGCTGTCAAGAGCCAAAAAACAAGGGCGCGGATTAGATGTTCCCGCTCTTTAGTTCTTTGCCCCAGAACCTGACCCCTGCCAGCGCTGGAAACCGGACTTGCATTTTGTAATTGGACAGAAGGGCTCTCAAGAGGACCAGTCCGTTAGGGTGAGGTGACTCATCCGGGGAGACAAGCACACGGGGGCCTGCCGCCCTTCAGGTGCCTTTGGGGAAGTCAGAACAACAACATCGTCGTATCGGGCTCGAACCGAGTGCCAATCGCCGAACTGGATACCCAACAGGCATCCTTTTATTTAATCCTCACGATAGCCCCAGGAGCCAGAGAGGGTGATTATCCAAGCTCAATGTCAGTCACCGGGCCCCTCATTGTGTGCCAGGCACTAGGGTACAGCAGGAAACAGCCTCAGCAGTGGGGCTCCAAGCCTAAGTTATGTAATACCAGCCCCAGACATACGCGGCTATTAAACCCCTGACATGCAGCAGGTGAAAAATGAGATGTGCCCCAAGCTGTAGTATGAAAAAGAATGTAAACTATATCAATATTTTTTGTGGTGATGACATATTGAAATATTTTGCGTAAATTGGGTTATATGCACCTGTTTCTTTTTTAAATATTTTTTTAGTTGCAGATGAACACAATATCTTTATTTTATTTATTTTTATGTGGTGCTGAGGATTGAACCCAGTGCCCCACACATGCGAGGCAAGCACTCTATCACTGAGCCACAATCCCAGCGGCGCACCTGTTTCTTTTACTGTGAAAAATGTGGCTAGGGCTGGGCTTAGTGGGGCACAACTATAATCCCAGCAACTCAGGAGGCTGAGACAGGAGGATCACAAGTTCAAGGCTAGCTTCAGCAATTTAGCAAGAACCTCAACTTAGTGAGACCTTGTCTCAAACTTAAAAAAAAAAAAATTTTAAAAGAACAGCATGTAGCTCAGGGGTAAAGCACCCTGGGTTCAATCCCTAGAAGAAAGAAAGAAAAAAGGAAGGAATGGAGGGAGGAAGAAAGGGAGGGGGGGAAAGGAAGGGAAAATAAAACCAAAACAAAAAAACGTGGCCAAGGACTGGGGGTGTGGTGCAGTGGTAGACCACTTGCCTAACAATTGTGAGGCCCTGGGTTTTTATCCCCAGCGTAGCAAAATAAATTTTTGTGTGTGTAGTACTGGGGATTGAACTCAGGGGCACTCGACCACTGAGCCACATCTCCAGCCCTATTTTGTGTTTTATGTAGAGACAGGGTCTCACTGAGTTGCTTAGCGCCTCACTGTTGCTGAGGCTGGCTTTGAACTCATGATTCTCCTGTCTCAGCATCCCAAAGTGCTGGGATTACAGGCATGCACCACAAAGCCCAATGCAAAATCAAGATTAAAAATAATATGTGGGGGCTGGGATTGTAGCTCAGTGGTAGAGCGCTTGCCTTGCATGCGTGAAGCACTGGGTTCGATCCTCAGCACCACATAAAAATAAATAAAATAAAGATACTGTGTCCATCTGCAACAAAAAAAAATATTAAAAGAAAAAGGTCTAAAAAAAAAAAAATAAGCCGGGCGCGGTGGTTCAAGCCTATAATCCCAGCACTCAGGAGGCTGAGACAGGAGAATCGCCAGTTCAAAGCCAACCTCAGCAACGGCGAGGTGCTAAGCAACTCAGTGAGACCCTGTCTCTACATAAAACACAAAACAGGGCTGGGGATGTGGCTCAGTGGTCAAGTACCCCTGAGTTCAACCCCCGGTACCAAAAAAATAATAATAATATGTGGCTTCTAGAAGGGCTGGGGATGTACCTAAATGGTAGAGTGTTTGCCTAGCATGTGTGAGGCCCTGGGTTTGATCTCCAGGACTGAAGAAGAAAAGTTGAATAAGCTGTGGCTACTAGAAAATTTTAAAGTAGATGAGTGTCTTCCCTTTGGAACTCTCCTTGTATTCCTACTAAATGCCAGTGTCCTAACCAGGGTAGAATCTTGCCACCAATAGCCTCAAGAGGCAAATCAGTGCCCTAGTGACTAACCTGATTATCAGCTGCCTGGGAGGTAGATCAGAGGAAGCTGTCCTGCCTCATTGCCTAGGGGCAGCCTCTTGCTTGGGCCTCTGACTCTGTGGGGCCATACCCAGCCCTGACTTGGGATGTGGCCATGTCTCTCTCTTGGATGTGGCTAGCAAGGAGCCTCAATCACCAGCTGCTTCTACTGTCACGGTTTCCTCCTCCTGATCTCTGGCCTCCCTCAAGGATCTGTGGAGGACAGGAACTTGCATTTCTTTTCCCTTTGTCAGAACCTTGTCCAAGTCAGGTGGAGGCCTGGAGGATCTCTCCTGTCATTTCCTCCTTTTCTCTAAACCTCTCTGCAAGGGTTGGCGCAGACCCTAGTCCCTTTCTGGACTGCTGCAGGAACCTCTAAGTCCACTCCGCTCAGCCCCTGGCATTCTCTGAAACAACCTCACACTGTGGAGCACTGGCTTCAACCTGTTCTGATAACTGGTACTGCTGCTGGTGTTCCTGGGAAGCGTGCTGGGCAGGCTGGTGTGGGCTGCAGAAAGCCTCTTTTCCCGGCATTCCCTGTTTCTACTCTGGTTGACTTTTTCACAGTGGACATGAATTGCATTTATAATCAGAAAAAGGTAAAATTATAGTTAAAAACAACCCTGGCCAGGTGCGATGGCACAAACCTGTAATCCCATCTGCCAGAGAGGCTGAGACAGGAGGATCGTGAGTTCAAAGCCAGCTTCAACTACTTAGTGAGGCCCTGTTTCTAAATAAAAAATAAAAAGGCTGGGGATGTGGCTCAGAGGTTAAGCACCCCTGGTTCAATCTCTGGTTCCAAAAAACCAACCAACCAAACAAAAAAACAACCCTGGCCTGAGGATGTAGTTCAGTGGCAGAGCATGTGGTTAATGTGTGCAAGGCTGTGAGTCTAATTGCTGGCACCCTCGCCCCCCCAAAAAACCCCAACTTTAATACGTTCTCACACACACACTCACACACGCAATTGTGTATGCACAGATGAGCTCAAGAGCATCCGCAGCTGCACATAGAAGTGCACACCTGTAATCCCAGTTACTCAAGTGGATGAGGCAGGAGAATCACCAAGTTTGAGAGCAGCATAAAACAAAACAAAACAAAAACATAAAATTTAAAAAAAAAAAGTGGGGATGCAGCTCAGTGGTAGAGCCAGCATGTGAAAGGCTCTGGGTTTAATCCCTGTACTGGGGGTCGGGGAAGGAATCCAAGAAACAGATTAACCTGGTGGGTTCTTGAGAGAACTGGGCAGTTGGTGGGGGGTGGGGCGAAAGGACAACAGATGAGACACTAAGATTTGTGCTCTTTGGCCAGGTGTGGTGGCACACACCTTAATTCCAGAATTCCAAGTTCCAGACCCACCTCAGCAATTAAGACTGCCTCAAGAAATAAAAAAGGAGCCAGGAGTGGTCATGCACACCTGTAATCACGGCAACTCAGGGACCTGAGGCAGGAGGATCACAAGTCGAGGCTAGGCTCAGCAAATAAGCAAGATCATGTCTCAAAAAATAAATAAAAAATAAAAGGGCCGAGGATATAGTTTGGTGGTAGAGTGTCCTGGATTCAATCCTCAGTAGCCCTTGCCCCCAAAATTATGCTGTTTGGATTTATCATAAGCCAATTTTATTTTTTTTTAATTTTTTCTTAGTTGTAGATGGACACAATGTATTTTATTGCTTTGTATGTGGTGCTGAGGATCGAACCCAGGGCCTCACGCATGCGAGGCAAGCGCTCTACCGCTGAGCTACAATCCCAGCCCTCATAAGCCAATTTTAAAAACTAAAAAAGTTAAAAATCTTTAAAAGGCATACACACAACCCTCAAATAACTCCAGCTGCCTCCCAGGTAAAGCCCAAACTCCACAGCCTGGTGTTTCGGTTTGAATGTGCCCCCAAATATTGAGGGTGAGACCCCTCAAAATCATGAGGGTGAGACCCCCATGATGGCATCAGTGGCCTCTAGTTCCAGGCCCTCACCCTATGATGACTTTCCTGGGGTTTTGATGTAGCAAGAAGGCCCTCACCACATGCTGGGGACATGATCTTAGGCTTCCCAGATTCCTGAACTGTAAGCTCATGAAACCTCTATTCTTTATAATCGCCTAGCCTCTGGCATCCCATTATAGGAACAGAAAACAGACTAAGACACCTGGAAAAATAGGCCTCTATAATCTGACCTGCTCACTCCACCCAACCTGTGTTTTCCAGGCTATGAGGATCTTTCTGCCTGGTGGACCCTCCTTCCCTTTTAAGGCCCAGCCTAAGAGGTACCCAGCTTCCTCAGCCTCACATTCCTGACATTTGGGGATGGATAACTCTTTTTTATTTGGTGGTGGCGGGGGGGGGGCTGCTCTGTGCACTGTAGAATGCTTAGAATCATCCTAAGCTCTATCTGCTAGATGCTAGTGGTACCCCCTCTGCAGTCCTGACAACCAGAAAATCATTTGGCCTTGGCCAGATGTCTCCTGAGAGGCAAAATAGCCTTCAATCAAGAGCATCAGGTTGGGCTGTGGTTGTGGCTCAGTAGTAGCGTGCTTGCCGCACATGTGAGGCCCTGGGTTCAATCTTCAGCACCACATAAAAAAATCAATAAATAAAATAAAGGTGTTGTGTCCATCTATGACTAAAATATATACCTACTTAAAAAAACAAACAAAAAGAGCGTCAGGTCATACCAGCTGAGTGGGCTCTCTGACCCACTTTGTTCTTCGAGCCACTGGGAAACTCATCACCAAACTATTCGGTTCTTTCTGCCCCTGCTACCCACCAGGGCTGACAACTAGTACCTTGGGGGCTAGTGTTTCAGTGGGAAGAATCATTCAATCCCTCCCTGTCCATACCACTTATTTACTGTGTGACCTTGGGCCAATTACCTGACTTCTCTGAGCTTGTTTCTCCATCCATAAAGAGGAAATAGCCCCGACCTCAGCAGGCTGTGTGCCAAGCACCTGACCTGCACAAAGCCCAGCCACAGCAAGGGCTAATACATTCCCCCGAGTACAATCAGAAGAGAATGCCCAGGGGCATGGTGGGTCAGGGCCACAGGGCGCTGGGTCTGGGAACCAACCAAGGGCTCACAACCCCACCCCAGGCTCTCCTCCACACCTGCACACTCGCCCGCACCAAGTGCCTCCCATTCGGTAGTCTGAACAACCTTTAATAGAACTGTCCTATTTCTGATTGTCCCTCTCTCCAGAGGCATCGGGATAGGGTGGACCAGTGCGGTGTGGACATGTCACTCCCCTCCCCACAGTAGGGTTAAGCAGAGGGTCCGGCTGTGGCATAGATGTCTCTTCTGTTCCCTGAGAGGTTTTCTGAGTTGCTCTCTCCAGGGGATGAAGCTTTGCTCAAGACAAGAGCCAGGAGGAAGGGGCTTCACAGGTCCCAGGCCCAGGGGAGGAACCTCTGTCAGTCTCGGTCTCTGTGTCACCCCAAAGCTTTAAGTAGAACCTGTGGAGCTGCAGCTCCACCTGAGGAGCTCTAGGGTGCTGCTTCTCCAGCTGGAGTCTCTGTGAGCACCTCGGGTAGCCCTGCTCTGCTCAAGTCCTGCCCTAGGAAGAACTGGAGGAAGAGGGGCTGGGTTTGTCTGGAGGATGAGTCCCAAAACAGGAAGTGATCAGTGTCTCCTGGGGCTGGGACTGCAGGGCCACAGAAAGCCCTGCCCCAGGGTTGCTCTGTCTCTGGCTTGCGCTCCGACTGGCGACTGGTGATTCCAAGAGCAACAGGATGTTAAGAGCCTGGAGGCTGAACATGGTTCCCAGGGACCCCAAGGCCCCAGGGGCTGCTGGGCAGTGGTTGTCAGCAAAAAGGAACAGTCTGAGGGAGCCAGGTTTGGCCAGTTAGGGATCGACGAAGGAGACAGCGATGTAGCGGGTGCCCTTCGTGGTGGGGAGGCCCTCGTGGTAGTGTGTGAGCCGCCCGGGATGCATGAGGGTCCAGCCCTTCCTTGGGGCTCGGATGGAGCAGTTGTAGCGCAGGAAGCGACAGCCCCCTCCCTGGGAGAGAGAAGTATCAGTGTCCAGGACAGAGCGGGGCCTCCCTCAGCCCCCACCCCGCTTCCCCCAACCCATCCATCCTCCTGTTTCCTATTCTCTTCTCCCCCACCGTACGCCACAGCCAAGTGGCCCTTGGCACAGCCAGCCTGGGGATGCCCTGTGGAGTGACAGACATCTGCTGCCAAAGGAAGACACAGAGCAAAGACGAAGAGATGGAGGGCTTTGGCCTCAGAGTCAGGCAGCCCTGGGCAAATGTCACCTCTATCCTTTACGAAGCGTGGTCCACGTGAACCACGGAATCCCTCTTTGTAAAGTAGGAGCAACGCTGCTCTGGCTTGTGGGAAGTAAATGAGGTGGCAGGAGAGTGTAGAGCCGAGGTTCCAACTGTGTCACTACAGACACTCTTGTGGGGCTGTCCTGGGCACCCCTGGCCTCTACCCAGTGGAGGCCAGAGCACCCTCACAGTTGGACAACCCAACATGACTCCAGGCACTGCCTGGCTGCTGGGAGGCAAAAACTGCTCCTGGCCGAGAACCCCCATCAGGGACTGCCTGAGACAGTGTCAAAAAATTGAACTGTTTTTACAGTGCCCACCCTGGGGCCAAAAAGAAACCCCTAAAAAAAGTAGCTTAAGGAGAGACTGGAGGCGAGGCTGGCCGGCTCCCCAACTGACCACACACAGAGGCCCTCATGGGCCCAGAGGCCCCCACAGCTGCCCCCTGCCACTGCCCTCAGCTCTTCCCTCCAGCTGTGAGCCTGTGCCCCACACCTACACTGATGCCACCTGGCACTCCTCCCAAGCCCAAGCTCCTGATCATCAGCGAGGCCCTTCCCTGAGGGCTTATTATAGGGCCGTACGGTTCCCTGCGTGACCCCAACTGTTCTCACAACTCTCGGGAGCACACTCAGACATGAGGAAACAGAGAGGCCAAGAAATGAGCCCAAGGCCACAGAGCTGGTGGGGCAAGATCTAGAGCAGTCTAGCTCCAAATCTCCTAGAGTTCAGGCTGTCTATCACCTCTAAAGTCCCCTCCCTCCTGTCAAATTGTGCCTCAAACCCACCTCTTCCAGGAAGCCCTCTCCACACACCTGGCACCCTTCCCTCTGGCGCTTTGACCTGGTGGGCTCCTCTGCCTCAACCACCCTGCAGGCTGCTCACCAGCCAGCCCTCACCCTGCCCTCTGGTCTGGCCCCTGCTCACCTCATAATCCTCCCCCACCCGGTTCAGGGCAATGTTCACTGTGAAGGTGGAGGCGTCATGGTGTGGCATCAGCGAAGGCTGCTCGTCAGGCTTGTAGCGGACAACAAAAGCCAGGTCGAACTGGGCCTGTGCCAGGGCAGAGGGACAAGAGAGCGGTTGTTAGTCAAGAGAAGCTGCCAAGACAGGCGCGGTGACCCACGCCTGTAATCCCAGCAGTGTGGGAGGCTGAGGCAGGAGGATCGCGAGTTCAAAGCCAGCCTCAGCAACAGCAAGGTGCTAAGCAACTCAGTGAGACCCTCCCTGTCTCTACATAAAACACAAAATAGGGCTGGGGATGTGGATCAGTGGTCAAGTTCAATCCCTGGTATCCAAAAAAAAAAAAGAGAGAGAGAGAGAGAGAGAGAGAACCCGCAGAGGGCCAGGAGGGGAGGTGCAGAACAGGGACCCATCCAATCTGCTGGAATATCTGCCCCCAGAGCCACATCCTCCCGTGCCTGGAACAGCACCTGCACAGAAGAGCCTCAAGAAAAATGTAGGGAGAGAGGAGCAAGGTGAAGGAGGGAAGGGAGGGAAGGAAGGGAGGGGGAGGCAGGAATGAACCTCATCCTCACGACCCTTTGTGGCCACATGTGGACAGGGCCCCGGGCACATCCAGACCAGGTAGAGAAAACCGCGGGGAGGAGGAGAGCGAGCCAGAGATGGGGTGGGCAGACAGGGGGGAGGGCACTGGAGAGAAACCCAGCCCAGTGGGCGTGCCAGCAGGCCAACTGGGGGATTTGCCTGGTGGGCCCTGTAGGAGCCACTGAGTCAGGGTTTAAGGACAGAGGAAGGTTCAAACGGGGCGAGGTCAGAGGCTAGGGCAGTGTCCTCCTGAGCCCTGGCGGCCTCCTGAGGCCCCACCCCCTGGCCCAGCCTCCCCATCCCCATATCTCTGGGGTGAAGAGACCCCACTCCACCAGGTGACCAAATATCTAGGCCTCTTCAGGTAGTTGGGGCCATTTTCTCCCCACCTCACCCTCTTCTGGCCTCGCCCCTCCCAGGTACTCTGCCCACCACCACCTGGCCCCGCCCCTCCCAGACATTCCACCCCGTCCTCAT
Organism: Geosciurus inauris; assembly: GCA_004024805.1. Classification (NCBI taxonomy): domain Eukaryota; kingdom Metazoa; phylum Chordata; class Mammalia; order Rodentia; family Sciuridae; genus Geosciurus; species Geosciurus inauris. Next base: position 2,272 of record PVHX01022098.1, on the reverse strand, counting down.
CCAGCCCCGCCCCAGACTCCGCCCACTCATCTAGTCCCGCCCACACACTCTTTTGTCCCCGCCCGTGTCAGGCTGCACTGGGGGCACACCCTGGTGTAGTAGCCTGGGTACAGCTTTTCCGTCATGGGGGCGATGTACTCCACCAGGAACTTGTGCCACTCCCGCTCAAAGTTAATCTGGTTCATGTGGATGTCGATGGTCGGCACGTTTTCATAGCCACCCTGGATGCGGTTGTCCTGAAAGTGACCCGAGAGAATGTGGCCCGCAGAATTGTAAGACGATCCCCCAGATCCCTATGCCCTGGCATGTAGGCTCTGACCCCCTCCCCTGGCCTGGGCATAGGAAGGAGCTTCATTACATTATGTGGCAAAAATGGAGGGTTTTGCTGATGTAATTAAGGCCTCAAATCGGCTGACTCTGGGTTAATCCAAAAAGAGTATGGGTGGACCAGACCCAATGGGGAGGGTCTTGGAGAGAGATTACGTCTCCCACTGGTCTCATAAAAGCCAAATTCCTTATGTCCTTCAGCTGCAGGGACATGAACCTGCCAACCACCATGTGGGTTTGAAATAGGACTCTAAGCCTCAGGTGAGACACCAACCCCATCAGACCCTCAACTGCAGCTTTGTAAGACTCTGAGCAGAGGACCCAGCTAAGCCAGATCCCTGGCCCACAGAAACCAGGAGTTAATAAATGGGTGCTTTTTAAAGCCACTAAGCTTGCAGTCATGAGTCACATGGCATAGAAAACTAGTTCCGTGAGCTAGTTAGCTCAGATACTGGGGTCCAAGGACTGGCCCTTTCACTGAAGCACAAGGAACCACAGAATGCCTGAGGTATTCCAATTCCTGGGTTCTGGAGACTTGCCTAGCCACCAAAACACACGGATTAGGCAGGTAACCAGAGTCACAGGACAGTCCAGCTTCCAGGTGAAAGGTGGCCCAATCTTTGAGGCACACTGGCTCAGGGTCTCCCGTGCCTTTAAAAGCAGTGCCTGAATGTCCCAAGGTAAGTATGGACATGGGATTCCTGCTTCAGAGAATATAGCTCATGTCCACCAGGCCACTTGCAGCGGATGTCTGATGAACCTGGCCCTGATCACTATATCCTGATGCCCCTCGCCCCAGCCACACTTGCGTATTCCTCCCCTCTTCCATGCCCAAGTCAGGCAGGAAGCTAAACCATTTTAATAATAAGTCAGAACCTGAAAACCTAGCAACTTACAGTTAAGGCAGCTCAAAGGCACATAGTGGTAATGGCTGCTTGGAGACCAACCCTCTACCTCCAGTCTCCCAATCCCTTTATTCCTGACTGCCTTGCAGGCACCTCAGCCAGCGCTCTCATGTGAAGAGTCCCAGAGACACTGGCTATGCAGCCAGAAGAGCCTAGAAAGCAGTGCGGGTGGAGGGGCAGCCCCTGCAGGCCAGCCCAGGCATCTGGAGCCCTACCTTGTTATCGCCCATCGACCACTGGCCAAAGTGCTCCATCTCCTCCACCAGCTCGTCACAGGCTGCCTCGGTGAAGATGGGGAACCAGTAGACATCGGGGCAGGGCTGGTGAGAGCAAGTGCTCAGTCTCAGGGGTCCGTGAGGGTACCCTCGTAGCTTCCCTGTGATGCAGAGCCTGCTGCAGGGCCCCTAGTGAGCTCCATGTCCATTACAACTGGGAGCCCTCTGGGACCCCCGAGTGACCCTGATGCACAGCGGCTCAGTCAACACTGCACAAACCAGCTGGGCTGCTCAAAGGGGAGGCACAGCTCAGAGACGGGCTTGCCTAGCCAGGCTCACAGAGCTACCAACACCAGGATCACAAAAGGAATGTGCTCACCCAGGAGCGGAGGCCGAGGGCCCTGGGGGAGCAGGCAGGGAACAGAGGACAGATGCAGCCACTCCTCACTCCTGACACAGGGACCACAGGAGAGATCCCATTCAGAGATGTTTCCCTCTTTATGCCTCAGCCAGGGAGCAGGCCTAATAGGCCCCTGCCAGCTCACACAGGAAATGCCATCCATGGAGAACTGTCCTGCCACCCATTCCTCCTGCCACCCCTCACCCAGCAGCCGGAGAAGGGCCCAGCAGCAGGCCAGGGGTGTGGACCTGGGAGCTTACCGTCTCCACCAGCTTCCCCGCCAGGGCCCTGGTGTAATTCTCGTGGATGTATTTCTCCTTCCAGTCCTGTAGGGGTGGGAAGCAGACTGGGTCCTGGGACCTGGCCTGAGCCAAGGGGCTCCCCGCTTGCTTAGTCCACACGACACTCCAAGAAGGGAGCTTCTG
>PVHX01022097.1:0-28495 GCA_004024805.1 Geosciurus inauris | reverse complement strand
AGACAACCTGCTCCCTTCCTTGGGGCTCGAAATGACTCAGAACATCATGGCAGAAGAGTGTGGTGGAGAAAAGCAGCTCAGTACATAACGATCAGAAAGCAGAGAGAGATGAAGCTCACAAAATATATACCTCGAGGGGCTGGGATTGTAGCTCAGTGGTAGAGTTCTCGCCTCACATGCATGAGGCACTGGGTTCGATCCTCAGCACCACATAAAAGTAAATAAAATAAAGATATTGTGTCCATCTACAACCAAAAAAAATTTAAAAAAAAAATATATATATATACCTCAAATGCATGCACCTATGGACCCACCTCCTCCAGCCACACCCTACCAGCCTGAAGTTCTCACCCAGTTAATCCCTATCAGGGGATTAATTCACTGATCAATTTAAGGCTCTCACAATCCAGTCAATTCAACTGCTAAACGTTCTTGCCTTGTCTCACACATGAGCCATTTCACATCCAAACCATTACAGGAATGTTTTGGGGGACATGTTTAAGCCACATCCAGATCATGGTAACCAAAATGTACAAGAAAGGAATGAGCATATATAGACTAAAATGTTGCATGATTTTGAGTAATTGTGAAAAATAAGCATTCTTATTTTGTTGGTCATTAGATTATTGCGTTAGAATTGCAATACTTGATGATACTATGAACAATATTAAATACAGCCAAATAATGTAAATGTTGATTTTCAATTTTTAGGAATAACCTGTGAATAAGTTATGAAACACATAGTAATGATAACAAAACAGGTTGTAAATCTTATCCATCCTGACCACGTGAAAGCGCAGCTGGGAGCAGGCAGCTCAGACAGCTCTGCAGTTCTCAGGAGATGAGGTGGAAGGGTACTGGGTGGGCTCCTTAGAGGGGGAGACCAGTTTGGCAAGAGCTTTGAAATGGTTATACGCTTCAAGTTTGGAGCTCCCTTCTGAAAATGAAAAATCTGATGCTAAAAAAGTGTGTGAACATATGAGGAAGTTCATCAGAACATTATTAATAATAATTAGAAGAAAAAGGTAACCAGTCAATGTGCAAACTCTAAAAGATGCTTGATTCCATTGACATGTCTATATAGTGATATATAACATTGAAATAGTAAAATTTGACCAATTTAGTAAATACTTATGATACTAGTAGTTCAAGTAAATGAATGGCATAGAACACTATTTTATTAAATATTCAATAGCATGGTCTTAGCTTGGGTTGCTATAACAAAATATCATAGACTAGGAGACTTAAATAATGGACACTTATTTCTCACATTTCTGGAGACTGGGAAGGCTAAGATTAAAGTGCTTCCACATTAGGTTCCTGGTGAGGGTTCTTTTATAATTTTTCCTTAACTTATTTATTTTGAGTTTAATCTTTAATTAATTATTGTTTTTGTGTGTGTGGTGCTGGGGATCAAAATCAAGGTCTCGCATGTGCTAGGCAAATGCTGTGCCACTGAGCATACTAACTTCTTGCTGTGTGCTCACATGGGGGTACAGTAGGGGAGAGAACTCTGCCCTCTCTTCTAAGGTCACTAAACTAATACTCATCATGCGGGTCTCATCCTTATAACATCATCAAAACACAATTACTAGCCAGGCGCAGTGGCTCAAGCCTGTAATCCCAGCACTTTGGGAGGCTGAGACAGGAGAATCCCGAGTTCAAAGCCAGCCTCAGCAATGGCGAGGCACTAAGCATCTCAGTGAGACCCTGTCTCTACATAAAACACAAAATAGGGCCGGGGATGTGGCTTAGTGGTTGAGTGCTCCTGAGTTCAATCTCCAGTACCAAAAGAAACACCAAAAACCACAATTACTTCCCAAAGACCCCACCTTCAAATACCATTATTGTTGAGGATTGCAAACATTTACTCCATAACATCATTGAACATTTATTATCAACTCCGTGTGAGTTAATTTTTTATAAATTTTACATATATTTATCTATCTAAATCTTCAGACTGCCCTATGAAGCAGATGTCATTAATCAGCATGTATATACAGAACATAAATATATATACATTAATATACATACATCTATGTACATGTTTATATGTATAAGCATATCAATATATAGACATATATACATATTTACATACGTATACACACATATACATATGTAAGTACAACAATTCTGTTCTTCGCAATTTCTCCTTCCTCTCTTGCCTTGCTATATTTCCCCCTCCAAGACAGGAACATAACTTCTGCTCAATTGACTCTGTCAATTGACAAGGAGCTTTGGTTTAGTGGACCAGCCTAGATGTGAGATGAACAGAGGCTAAACACACTTGGATGGTTGAGGCTGCCTTCCTAGCTTCTGCCGTCACCAAGCAAGAAATAGGCCTCAGCTCTGGTCACAGAGTCCAAAATAAGACTGTGACACAGATCCAAAGCTACCTACTTCTAGAGCCATGTCAGGATGAGTCCTGTCAGTCAAATGCCAATCAAATCATCCACCTGTACATCTATGAACTAGAAAATTAATATTTGTTGTGATCCACCAGGCTTGGTGGCTCTTCGTTTCACAATATTGTCACAGTAATAGCTTACAAGAAGCCTAAGGGAAGCCCCGAGTGACAATCTCAGTGCAGGAGAATTGAATGGTTTTATTAGCTTCCCTGCAGTTGTTCAATGATTTAAAAACTAATAGGCATTACTTTTTCAATTTTTAGCATGTCTTTAGACAAAGCAAAAAATGACTAACACATTTCTGTATTATATTTGTATAAAGAATTATGTTAATACAATATTTATTTGGAAATTTAAAATTATCAATAGGAACTAACTTATGTTAGATAGAAAAAATAAGTTCTGGCATTTTATTACACAGTAGGGTGACTATAGATAATAATACAGTACTATATATTTCAAAGAAGTCAAAAAAAGGATTTGGAATGTTTATCTCACAGAGAAATAATAAATGTTTGAGGAGATGGACATGTTTACCCTGATTTAAACATTACACAATGTATATATGTATTTAGAAATTACATTGTACCCTATAATCTTATATAATTTTTATGTATCAATTAAGAAAATAAATTAAATTCGGTTAACATCTACTCAAACTTAACTCTAAAATTTGACTTGTCTCATGACTCAAAATGTTGGAAACAAAATAATTTTTTGGCTCAAAGAACCCCTTAGACATCTATCTTTTAAAAATCAAATAGAGAACTCAGTGAATTCGTGGTCTTCTTCTTAGGTATTTATGAATTTCTTTCAAATGTCATAAGACCTGTATAAGTTGCTCATGGAGATTCAATTGTACCGAGTCACAGACTTACAGGAGAGGCAATCTTAGCTTATTTTAATTTATCTAGAATTCCAAATGAACTTTAATTTACACGGCCACTGGAGCATCACATTCAGATACATTCGTTGCGCTATGATAAATCATGGAGACCTTTGGGAACGTTGGTGAAGCATTTTATGTACCAGCTGAAGAGAGAGCCCATCAAAGATGGTGTGAAAGAACTGGCTAAAATCCAAATTTATTCTTCACAGTACTTTTGAGTCACTGGCCCAAAGTCTTTTGAGCAAGGAAGCCCAAAGCCAATTACTTTTCTAAAGGGGAAATTCAAGGATTAGCTTTCCTTCTACCATTCAGTCTTTTCCTTCAGCTCTTTACTCTCCCGGGTATCTTGGATCTAAGAGTGACATTCAGGTGGATCCCCAGAGACAGACTGATGAGAACATAAAATCCATTCCTGTAGTGTCATGTATTTTTTTTAATTTTTTTTTTTAGTTGTTGATGGATCTTTATTTTATTCATGTATTATTTATATGTGGTGCTGAGGCTCGAACCCAGTGTCTCACGCATGCTAGGCAAGCGCTCTACCACTGAGCTACAGCCCCAGCCCCGTGTCATGTATTTTTTATGTTGACTTCTTCAACAAGCCTTAAAGAATCCCTAAAGAGTAAATATCTCAAGTAAAAAGAGAAAAAAGACCCTGATCTTTCAGAACAAACTATCTGTGAGAATTTTGAAATTTTCTTGTTATACTTTTCTAGTATCTTCCTTACAAATAACACTGGGCTCCAACAATATACGGACTTCAAAATTCTTTAATGTTTGCCTGCTTTGACCTACCCTGGACTCAATCATTAACATTCTCCCCTTAGAAGGCTGCTTGCAGTAGTTAAGAAAGTGAATTATAGAGGACCTGGTAAGGTGGCAAGGGTGTCTTGCTGCTCATAGAGAGAGCCTTTCATTTATAGCCACAATGTGAAGTAATCCTCCACATCTTCTTCAGCATTTGCTAATTTTTTGTCATTTTAATAACAAGCAATCTCACTGAGGTGAGGCAGTATCTCGTCATGGCTGTGACTGGATTCCTTAATGAGTAAGGATATTGAACAGTTTTTCATTATATGTAGGCTGTTTGTATGACATTCTAAAATGGCTATTCAGATCTTTAGTCCACTTTTTTGGAGGTTATTTGTTTTGCTGCTATTAAATTACATATGTTGCTTATACATTTAGATATTAATCCCTTGTCAGATGTAGAATTGGCAAATATTTTCTACCATTATTAAGGTTGGCTCTTTGCTCTGTTGACTGTTTCCTTTGATATACAGAAGCTTTCTAGTTTGCTGTACCCTCATGTGTCAATTTTTGATTTAACATACAGCAACCTGTGCATTTGGAGTCATAGCCAAAAGCTCATTGCCCAAGCCAGTGTCCTGAAGCATTTCCCCTACAGGTTTTTTTTTTTTTTTTCCCCTAGTAGTTTCATAGTTTGGGATCTGACAGGTATGTCTTTAATCTGTTTTGAGCTGACATTTGTAACTGGTAAGAGCTATGGGTCTAACTTCATTTTTCACATGTAAACATTCAGTTTTCCCAGCACTATTTATAGAAGAGACCATCCTTTCCCCATCACATGTTCTTGTCTCCTTCATCAAAAGTCAGTTGGCTGGAAACGTGTGGGACTATTTTTGGACTCTACTCTGTTTCTTGGGTTGGTGAGCTTTATAAATGCTAGTGCCATACTGCTAGGATTACTGTAGCTTTGCAGTGCGTTTTGAGGTCTGGTAAAGTGATGCATTTTTGGTTGGAGATTGCTTTGGATATTTGGGGAAGTAAGTTAGAACATCTATTATAGAGGAAAGTATCGTGTTTCCTCAAGAAAACAAAAATAGAACTGTCATCTGACCCAGCAATGCTACTGCTGGATATATACTCAAAGGGAATGAGATTCTTATGTTGGAGACACCTGTGGTCCCATTTTTATCACAGCCCTATTCACAGCATCCAGGAAACGGAGCCAACCTAAATGTCCATCAGCATAATCCTGGATAAAGAAATTGTGGTGCATATGAACAATGGAGTTCTATTCAGCCATCAACAGCACGAATGCCATCATTTGCAACAACCCGGATGGATCCAGAGCAAGTAACGTGAAATGAAATAAGTGAGACATAAATTGGACAAAACCCACATTCTCTCCCTGATAAGTGATCTAATAATAATAAAAAAGCTGATCTCATTAAAGTTGAAAGTAAAATAGTGGTTACCAGAGTCTGGGAAGAGTAGAGTTGAGTGGGCTAGAGAGAGGTTGTTTAATGGTTACAATATCATTGTTTGATAGGAAGAATAAGTTCTAGTGTTCTGTGGCACAGCTGGGTTTATATAATGCAAGAATGCATTTTATGTCTCAAAATAGTTAGAAAAGAGGAATTTAAACGTGTTTATCATAAAGATTAAAGTTTAAGACGATAAATATGCCAATTACCCTTGTTTAATCACAATCCAATTTATATATGAATCAAAACATCACATTGGATCTCATAAATATGACACGTGTCAATCAAAAATTTAAAAGTACAAACAAAAGAGACCTTTTAAATATCTTTCCCTGAAATAGAAATAATTTAATTTGCATATTGCCTTATGATTATTTGGGGACACTGAGAAAATATAACTTCTTAGCCAAATAATCAAAATGTATACTCATCCTATTGATATTAAGAAGACAATGGTAAAAATAAAAGATGGCGGGGGCTGGGGTTGTGGCTCAGTGGTAGAGCGCTCACCTCCCGCCTGTGAGGCACAGGGTTCGATCCTCAGCACCACATAAAATAAATAAAGGTATTGTGTTCATCTATAAGTAAAAAAATATTTAAAAATAAATAAATGAAAAATAAATAAAAGATGGCGTATCTTTTATTAATTTCCTCACTGGAAGTGTTTCTTCTTTGGTTGTTCTAATGATTTCTCTGACGGTTCTTTTGTAGTCTTCTTTGTTTGTCTGTTTTTCTCTTCACAGCTCATCCCTTTCCATGTCTAGTTCCATTTTTTCATTTGTCTTTTCCTGACCTTTTTGAACAATTTTCAATATCACTTTCTTCTTAAAACCTCATATGTTGCAAAGAGGAAAATGTGTAGGTGAGTAGGTAAGAAGGAAGGAAAGTAGGAAGGAAGGAAAGAAAAAAAGGAAATTTTCCTATTATCTACCCTTATGTGTCCCAGCACCTAAAACACTCCTAATATCCTGATGGATTCTCATAATTGGATTTTTGGCGATAAAACCTTTGTTCTGTGGGAAAAAAGAGAATTATAAGCTGCCCCATAGGCCCGCCTGGCAATGTCCCACTTAAGAGTCATGCACTCTATCATGGGTGTGAGAGCTAAGTGCTTTGGTGACCTCAGGCACCCTTTTGTAACCTGTGCTCAAGATACTGAACAGCAAATTAGCCAGGTGCTCCTATCACCCCTCTCTGCCCATCTTCATTCAGTTATTTTTAAAAAATTGATCCATCAATGGTTTTATTTTAAGCAAACATTTTCTTTGTTTTTAAATATCTTTATTTTTTCATGTGGTGCTGAGAATTGAACCCAGTGCCTCACACATGCTAGGCAAGCGTTCTGCCACTGAGCCACAACTCCAGCCTTCATTTAGTTATAATTAACAAATTAATATTGTAGAGCTGAAGTGTAGCTCCGTGGTAGAGTGCTTGGCTAGCATGAGTGAGGCCCTGGGTTTAGTCCTTAGTATGTCAAAAAAAAATTTTTGAAGTATATACTTAAGATGTAGAACTAAATGCCTTCATCTCTGTATGTATTGTAAAATCATCACCACAACCAAGCTAATTAACATATTTATCACCTCACATGGTTACCATTTTATCTTCTTTCCTCTTCCTTCCTCTCTTTCTTTCATGAGGTGACAATACTCTAGATCTATCCTCTTAGCAAATTTCAAGCATACAGCTATATTTACATAGTGCTACAGGAGATCTCCAGAATGTGTTTATCTCGCACAATTAAAACTTTGTACTCCTTGAAACTATATTCCGCCCATTCCCAGATAACTACCATTCCACTCTCTTCTTCTGTGCGTGTGACCATTTTAGATTCCATGTGTACATGAGATCATGCACTAGTTGTCTCTCTACATCTGGCTTATTTCACTTTGCATAATGTCCTCCAGTTTCATACATGTGGTCACAAAAGGCAGAATTTCCTTCTCTTTGAAGGATAAGGCACATGCCACTGTGTTTGTGTATGTGTGTCACATTTTCTTTATCCACTATCCATCAATGGTAATTTTGGTTGAGTCTACATCTTGGATATCATGAATAATGCTACAATAACACAGAAGTGAAGATATCTCTTTGACATTCTGATTTCATTTCCTTTGGACAAATACCCAGAAGTGGGATTGCTAGGTCACACAAGAGTTCTATTTTAACCTTTAAAGAAAACGTCCTACTATTTTCCATAATTTATGTACATGATACATCATGTTATGTGCAAATTGAGCTGAGTAGTATTTTTCAGTCACCTTGGAGAAAGACATGTCACTATTTCTAAATATATGTTGCCTTCACAGAACAGTCTAGATTCTTTTCAACTCAACAGAGAGTTCTTTGGAATTTTTTCCTACATCAATAAATTTAAGCAAAAAGTCACTCATTCTTTCCTTGAAGTAGGAAGCTGGGGTTAGGAAAGAAAGATGCCCATAGAATGGCTCCTCACAGGGCAGATCCCATGTAGAACAAATAGCTCCCTCTTGTGGATAGTTGAGGGGCTTCACAGAGATTTCCATGTTTTTCCTAGTCAGGTCACCAATTTCCACCAGGAAACATGCCTTCTGGGTATTTTTCTCCCAATTACTCATCCTTGAGAGGGAAACACATTTTCCCATTAATGTGCATTAGCAAGTCACCTTTAGATACTTCATGGCATAGCTGCCGCCCAGTACCTCAGAGAGCAGGGTCTTTAGGGAATAGGACAAGTCAGTCAAGGCAAGCAACTGGAGAGAGGTGGAGGGTGCGCTCAAGAATGTGGCTCAGTGGTCGAGTAGCACTGAGTTCAATCCCCAGTACCAAAAAAAAAAAAAAAAGAAAGAATAGGTCTGGACCCCAGGGTACAGGTAGATATGGAATGTATGGGGTAGAGAGAATGTGAGGCTTCTCTGAGGGAGGAGAAATTACCGAGAAGAGGAGGATGCAGGAGAAAAACAGCTCCAATCTGAAAGGGACATTTAATGGGTAAGCAGCCGCTTACAAAGGTATTAAACTTCCCTTGAGGTCATCGAAAGAAAGTTCCCTGAATCTAGGTCTTTTCTCTTTACAATATTTCTGTCAAAGCAATACGTGCTTTTGAAATTGTAAGCTTTTAAATCACGAGAAAGAATTAAATCTTATTCATCCTATTTCCCTGGCAGCACTTGGCATATAGTCAGTATTGAGGTATTTGTGGTACAGAATCTATTTTTTTCTTAATCATGAACACACTACTCCAGTTCATGTAGCTCAGCAAAACCCACCATGCCGAAGTTCATACAAACACAACCAGACACGGAAACACACATGCGTTAACATACACGTGAACATGTGCGCATGCACACACACACCCGTTCCTTCTATGGGTTCCAGAAGAAATGCCTGGGTTTTTATTCTTGGTGCACAAAGGGCAAAGGACCAACATGTGGTCACATTTTGACTGACTCTTCTTGCTTATGATTGTTGGTGTGTATCATCTCCATGTGAAAATAAGAGAATTGGCACCAATGGGCGCAGTGTTACCTATGGCCGTACACAGAGAAACCTTAAAAAACTATAGATGCTGGTGCTTTAGGTGCAGATTTGTTTTCCATTGGTCTGGGTTGGGGTTCAGGCATCAGGATGTTTAGAACATTCCCAGGTTAATTGAATGCAATCGAGAACCATTGATGTAAAGTTTATTATATTTCCCTGGAGAAAACTCTATGTCAGACTAATGAAATCAGAACCTCTAAGGAGGGGTGCAGACATCTTTCATTCTTAATCTCTTCTCAGTGACTACAATGTACAACCTGGCTTTAGAATCTCAGTGTCCTAACAATGGTTCTAGTCCATTTGCACATGTAAGAAACACCCAAGGATATGTAATTATACAAATTAAGGTAGCACCCTTAACCAAAATCAGGTTCTTGCGTGTGTAACGCTCCCACTCTGTCTGCTCCTGGTCATGGAGGATGTCATTTACAGGAGCAGTCCTCTTTGGATTGCCATTTTGAACTCCTCACACCCCAGTAAATGGAGTACATCCTGTCATGTGGAGCTGCTGCCACTGTAAAGAAAGAAAAACAGTCCCTAGCGAGGCTCTGGAAAGGAGACTGTGGAGTGTTGAAAAGCAGACTTGACCAGATGGTGTCCTGCCTACGGGCTTATGTGCTTTTAGGTGGGGCTATGCTTCCTGTTCATGTCTGGGATGACATCATTGCCTAAGATGAAGCAAATGTTGCATCTGCACTTGGTATATCCTTGAAAAGTACCTGTTGAATTAATGTATCTAAAGAAAGTTCCCTATGGGCATGAACTTCTGGCCTCTGGAGTGTTTATCTGAGTAACAAAAGTCTTAATGGAATTTGTGAAAAAGAGTTTATGTGTAATAAATAGACTAGGTCAACAGTTCCAAGTTCTGATGAACCTGTCTTGACATTGGGTACTCTGCTGCTAGTGACAAAATAAGAGAATGTTATCCGAGTGTCCACTCTGTCTAATAGCTGTCAATCCACTCACGTAACAGGTGGAAAAGAAAAGCATTAGGATTGCAGCGTGCATCAGCTTGGAAGCTTGGAAGAAGTATCGCTGCAGCTTCTCAGTAACATGACCTGCTTCACAGCTGGTCAGTAAGAACTACAGTTTGTGTAATGCATAAGCAGTCCCATATAATCTCAGCAAACACCAAATGGAATTTTGAGTATCACTTTGGGTTCCCTTTGGGTAACAAGATATTTTATTGGTAGTGGTTAGTTACTTCTCATCCCAGGGCTACGTATTCTAACCTCTCACCTCCACCCCCTAACTTAATGTTAACTCCTTGGCCTGAAAATACAAGGAACTTCTGTTAAACGAGCTAACCACAAGAAATAATATGACTGCAAGCTGTGAGAAATGAGGTGTGTCCTACAGACCACATAAAACAATGAAAGCAATTTAAAGACAAAATGTAAAGGGTAACAAGGAACAGTTTTGGAATATCGAAAGCATATGAGCAGCCTGCTGGTTTGGGCTATGCTTTGTAAACTTGGCATTCACTGCCTCTCCTGGGAGCCCCTCTAGATGAGAGCAGGCCTGGGAGACAGCACTTCTCATCTTCAAAATCAGCTTTTCTACCAGCCCACAGAGGGTCAAGGCAGCCATTACATGCCAGGGCTCCCAGGGTTATCCATTTCCTGCTGATTCAGAATGGGACAAAATCAAAGGATCACTCGCAGTGGATGGTGAAGTGTTACTCTCCTTAGTTAAATTCGTCTTCACCCTTTTAATGAAGCACTTTGTTGAACAAGAGCTCCATCTATGGGAGAAATCAATTGTATAGACTTCTACCCTTAACACTTTGAAGACTCTACTGTACATTAGACTAATGGTTCTCAATTGGGGGGGAATTTTGTCCCCCAGAAAGACTATAGGCAATGTCTGGGGACATTCTGGTTGTCATAACTGGGGCAGGGGGAACAACTGGCCTTAGTGGGGAGAGCACAGTGGTGCTACTAAAAGTCTTTTGCACAGGACAGTGTCCATTGCAAAGAAGTTTCCCATCCTAACTAGATGGTTGAGAAACTCCACTTGAAAACAAGAATAAAGGTTGAATTTAGGCTTACAGATAGGTTGTGGTCCTGCCATCCAAATGATTTATTCGAATATTTTCATTTCCCCCCACTGTAGCTTTAAGCTTCTCATTTCCCTGGCTTTTCCTATTATCCATGGATTTGACAAATTCTTTTACCTTTAGTTACTAATAATTTCAATTGATTTATGTTTAGAATACCTAAGAAGAAGACAATAATTAAGGCAAAGAAATGAATTTGTAATAGAAGAGTTTTAGGTACTAATCCCCCAAATGGTTTCACTATTTTGGGTTCAAGAGTTCTTGCCATCATTCAAAACGTTGGTCCTACCCTCATGGCCGTTTATACAAAACTGTATCCCCTGGTGGTCAAGCCATTGTGATTGTGAGGGCCGAGGAAGTTTTCAGCTTTCATGGACACTGCACTAAACATGTGCTGTTCAATAAGGCACCATTCAGGGCCACGGGCAGCAGTTTATTAAAAGAGATTGTGGAAGACCGTGGAATAAACATTAGCTTCTAAGAGATTGCATTTCTGCCCACAGAGAGGCAGAGGCACCCCTGGAGTTTATGATAGAACAGATATTTATAAAACAATAGATAGTCTTTTCGGTCCTTTGTGGTCACTAACAGTGGACTATGAATAAAAGTTTGAAGGCCCACATCCTCAACCTCACATGCTCTGCAGGACCAAACCTTCCTCCCTGAAGAGGAATTTCTTCCAGCTGCAAAGCCCACCACTGGTACTGCACTACAGGGAACCCCACTCCATCCACATCACCTCCAAGAGAAACAAAGAATCCACCTACCTACCTGAAGATAGGACTTTATTTGCCTACATGGACTTGTATTTCTCCTCCTCTCCCTAATAACTAAGCATTGAATTCATCTCATTAAGCAATGCATACTTATAACACGTTATGTATTGCATTAAGCTATGAGAATGTAAAAATGAGTTAGAGTCCCATTCCATGAGATATTCAGGCGAGGGTGCTATACCTGCACCCCCTGATCACATTCCATTTTTCCTTGGTGGTATGGCACTGAGCCCTGGATGTGGCAGTTAAAGGAAACAGACACTCTTAAAAGTTATTTGCTCATCTACTTTGTCATTAGCCACAGAAGACCAAGTATTAAACCCTGAAATTCATTAGGATCTTTCCCAGGTTTTCTATACAATATCTAAATTACTGTGCTATGATCATAGTAGGCAAAGTACATAATGAGAAGTATTTGAACAGCCTAAAAATTCATATTAAATGAGTAATGATTTAATAACTTTCTTCTTCAAGTGCCATCAGCAAGAAATGGTCCAGTTTTATGGGAAGCCGTGATTTATGGGTACTGAAGACTGCCTCAGCACAGTCAGTTTGCCTCATAATTTGTGGGAAAGAAACAAGATTAAAAAGAAATTTGAAGGGGAAAAATGAGCTGAAAAAAATTGGCAACAGAGCTTGTGCAATATTAATTGTAATTGAGAAGGGAGCATCCTTGCTGAGTCCAGGGCATTTTTATGTATCACATGCACTGATAGAACTCGTCCTCCAAACTGTTGGATATGTGATCATCACAGTTGGACAAATGGATCTGATGAGTAGCAAATGTTAAAATGATATGCTCAGTCATTATCAGTATAAACATATGGTAGAAAAAATAATGCAATGCCTATGACAGTCATCAACTATGAAAGATGTTGGTTGAGCTGCTCTCTTCCCAAGTAGATCTTGGTGAGATAACAAGGAGTAGGAGATGATGGAGAAAAACGAATATAAATTGTATATAAATGAATTAAAATAGTGAAATATGTTACCATGTGATTTCCAAGGACACACACTTTCCCGACTATGGAACATAGAGAACAAAGTTGAAGAACTGAGATAACTGGCCAGAACTGTGCCCACTCCTAGGAGATGGGTTCTCAATTCAATTAAGAATTGTGGTGTTCAAAAGAAATAAAAAGTGTGAGTTTTATACCTATAGCATAACGATGTTATTTGCTAATCAAAGTACTGCAGAATTTTGATTTGCTAGGAAAAATAGTTCACTTCTTTTTGCATACAGAAAAAAAATGCTTTAATAAATATTAATACTGTGTCTAGATAGTGCTTATATTACCAAGAATATGTAATTGCTTTTGTTCCCAATAAATCAAGGTTAACAGTTATGCAGTTTGGGGCAATTGCTTAGATTTCTCATGTTCCATTCGAAGACGCGAGGTTTGTTAAATCATAACCCATTTGTCACAAGTTTATAAAGCACTACTGTGTCGATGCCGTGTCTCATATACTTCAAGCATAAAAGGGCAGTTTCTGCTTAGTCTCTTTCCAGAAAGGTATGAATGATTGAAGTCCTAGGAAATGATGGATTTTATAATTTTTTTCCTGTGGAATTTTGAAATTACAGGAAGCCAAAGCCGTCTAACCAGTCCAGACAAGGTTAAGGTAGCTGTTCCCAGCCAGAACTCCCCAGTGCTATAACTTTCCTGCTAGTCCAACCACTCTGCTACTTCTTAATTACCTGTACCCTAAAGTACCCACTAAATGTTGGCCTAATTGAACATCTGAAAATTTTCTGAAACTGTCCATTTTATCTGGAAGCAGATGTAACTATTAAAAATAATGTTTTTCACATTGAGCTCAAATGTTGATGTTCTAGTGACTACAATCATCAACACCATCCCTAGGGCCACATTAAAAATGTATGTGTGCCTACATGTTTGTGTGTATGTGTGTGTGTGTGTGTGTGTGTGAATACTCACCTCCTCAGAAACAATCCTTGCAATATCTGAAGGCATCTAGCCAGTGGTCATTGTTCACAGCACCCTCTCCACCTTAAGATTTTTTTCAATAGGTTAATTGACTCTATTTATTCATATAACTTAGGATTAAATCTCTTTATTAGCTCAGAATTATATTTGATAATGGGTTGGTTCCCTCTCCACAATATACTACTCTGTCCATATGCAATTAAAGAATGATATCCAAAATGACAGCAATATCCCAGAGGTCTTCTAATCCAGTAAGCAGAGATGCTACTTCCTCTTTCATTCATATTTTTTAATTCAATAAAATTTAATTCAGTGGCTACTATGTACTGTGTTGGGTATGGGAGGGAAAGTAATGAACAGCAGACCCAGCCTTTGCTGCAGTGAATTGCTTTAAATGAATACATGGCAGTGGACATAAATCATATCTCATAAGTACATGGAAGACAAAACTTTAGGTGCTCTGAACAGATTTTGAAGTTGAGGAAAGTTTCTCTAACAAAGAACCATTGAATCTGAGACCAGAAAAATGAATGAGATCATTATTGTAACTGTGTCAATTAATGCATCCTACGGCCAAATGTATTTTGATGACAATATTTCAATATATGGACTGACTTTGATCTTAACTACTTGTTATAAAATTACTCATTTCTCAACAAGTATTTATTTGAGCTCCTCTTATCCTGAAATAAATACATACAAACCTACATACATACATATGTTAAATATATATGGTAAGGCTCACATGAAGCTTTCTCTGCTGGGATGGGCATAGAACTAATGAAATCCTTGCTCCTGACTTTGTTGGTTCAAAAATTACCTTTAGACAAGCAGGATAGTGGAACACTGCATAATAAAACATTCCCTTAGTGAGTCTTTCCAGGAATCTTTCCCAAGGTAAAAGCTAATCACACTGACTGCTAGTTTTCAAAACCTACCTTATTCATCTTGTTGCAAATTACATTAACGTTTTCTCTCTTCTTTAATCTTCTCATATTCATTTATTCATTGAATTATTCTATTTTTCATCCCAAATCTCTAGAGCATGGTGCACTTTGGGTGAATTAGGATATTTTCACTTCTAGGCAGAGAAACTGGAAAATAAATTCCCTCTAGGAGAGCAGATGGAAGAACCCTTCATCTGGGATGTCACAGCCCTTCATCTGAGAGTCACTACAGGGTGAATGTCCTGCTCACCAGCAGAGCACAAGGGTTATAGAAGGAGTGCCTAGCTGTGGTTAAAATAACCCTTGTGCTCTGCCCCCATCCTAAGGAGTAACATTCTTTTTCTTCACAAACCCTCAGAGATTGCAGAACATGATTTGCCATTTTTATTTGAAAGCTTTTTTTTTAATAACAGTCTGAAACATTGACTTTGCCTTAACTTTTGTTTTTGCCCTTTGGAACATATCATCCGACCTCTCCAAGCTTGACTTATCATACATAAGATGAGGATATTAATGAATACCTACTCCCAAAGAATTTCTGCAAAGATTACATGAAATAATTCACATAAAGTACTTAGTACAAAGCCTGGAACTTTGTAAGAATCCAATAAATCATAGCTATAATGACTTCTAGTCCCTGGAAGGCAACCATCTGAGCCAAGAAAACAGAACAGCCAAAGTTTCATTTTCATTTCTTCATACATCTTATATTTCAATCCCCATCTACCAGTGGGGATTCTCTATGTTTAAAATAACAAATAGAACTAAAATCAAATAGCTACTCAGGGTGTGATTTTCCTGCCATCCAACAGTATAGCACAGTTAGACTAAGTTTCCTTGAATGATGAATCATTTGATGATCATTGTCTCCTAAGGAGACTTTAGGAAGCCATTGTCACTTTCTTTAAGGTTTTAGATTCATTGGCACAATTCTCTAAGGTTCCATTTGCCTGGGAATACAACCCAGCTTCCTCTCAACTGTCCCTCTGTGTGGGGACCATGTACTCAGAATTTGAATTTTAAGAGTTACCTTGAGCCCTTTCCCCATTCAATTCTCACAACATGCAATTATCCATTTCCTTAAATATAGATCCCATGTCTGTCAAATGCTATCATCCAAAGCTATCAAAAAATTTCCAAATCAGCATAGGAACTTCATTCAATGACTTCCCTAACTTTATCCTCTATGATTAAACCCTCTTTGTTCATCAGAATTGTTGCCAAAGGAGTGCTTCTCTTACTTACTTCTGTCTTTGGGAAAATTAACTTGGAAGAAAGGCTCATGTTCAATGACTTCCCTAACTTTATCCTCTATGATTAAACCCTCTTTGTTCATCAGAATTGTTGCCAAAGGAGTGCTTCTCTTACTTACTTCTGTCTTTGGGAAAATTAACTTGGAAGAAAGGCTCATGTTTTTCTGGCTTCCTGTCTTGCCATGTAATTGTTCCTTCTTGCATCCCTTCCTGCCCCTGTGATGCCATCCACCCTGGCCTCTCACCAGAGCAAAGCAGAGGCTGCTACCATGAACCTTCCGAATCATGAGCTAAATAAATCTCTTTTCTGTATAAAGTATTTTGCCTCAGGTATTTTGTTCTAGCAGTGGAAAACATATTAATACAATTTGCATTTATCTGATGATTAGTGAAGTTGAGAACACTTTTCTTATACCTATTGCACATATTTATGTCTTCTTTAGAAAAATGAAACATTCTACTTTAAGCCAAATGATGTTCTAGCAGATGGATGGTCTTTGGATTAAATTATCTCAAAGAATCCTCCTTTATTCCAGTTTTGTTACCTATGTCTGAAAAACATTTCCACTTTCTCCATCTAGTCAAGAAGCATATATAACCATTAGTTTTTCTAGTGTCTTCCTTTACCTGCTCCAAATATTTGTTTTAATTTTTTTTGTAGTTATAGATGGACAACATGCCTTTATTTTGTTTATTTTTATGTGGTACTGAGGATAAAATCCAGTGCCTCACACATGCTAGGCAAGCACTCTGCCACTGAGTTACAACCCCAGCCCCTGCTCCATATATTTTTAACATACTTCCACTTTTGGTTTTATAGATTTCCAAGCATGTTTATATCTATGCCTAATCTATATCTACATTCTATCTTTTTAATTATCTTTTATGTAGTTCTTTAGAGGAAGATCATGGAAATCCAATTTGAAGTATATTGAATGAAAAAAAGACATGGGATCTATAAACAAACTCACAGCAAGTGCAAGGATGTGGAGAATCATGAGTTTGATGATTTCAAAAGTCATCAGAACTCTCTTTGGTTTTTATTTATTCCTTCCACTGTAAGACATTCTGAGATATACCACCTTTAGGACTAAAATACTTATCCCTTCAGATGCCCCTAACTGCAGTCACAAAAAACGTCCAAGTTCATGACCACTTTCCAAAGTAGTCCTCATCCAATGACTGCTCAAAGCAGTAGCGTGAAGACTTGGCCACAGCCTATCTCAGGATAACTCTGAAGATCCACCCTCCAACCCCTCTTCCGTGCTCCCCATGTGATCAGTCCAGGCCGTCCTACCTAGACACTTTCATCCCAACACTGTTCACTGCTCAGTACTGCTTACTCCTCAATTCTTCTACAACTATCAAACCCCGGAACACTCCCCTTCCACCCTACCCCTCAAAAAACTTGCAGCAAGCTAATTTCTGTCTCAGTATCTACTCCCTAGGGAATTAAATCTTCAACAGCTTCCCATCTACCCATCTTTGACATCTTTGAGGAAAAAGACTTTTATTTGCCAGCTCTATTCCAGCAAATTTTGAAGCAGACTCTCACTGGCCTTTGGTACTATCCACATATACTTCCTACCTGCCTTGCATGCACAGAGCTGCCATCTTGAACTGCACAGCTCTGGACTAGGCATGTGGCCTGGAATTCGGGACTGGCCCACCCTGAGGTAGGTGTTCACCCTTACACCAATATCTCTGGACAGTGAGACAAGACTATGTACTTACCACATGGATCATGAGAGTTGGGGTCAGAAGAAATGGTTTCCCAGAATAAATGAGGAGACTAGCACAGAGATAGCGCTACAGGGACCCATGGGAGCCTGACATGCTTGTCTTCCTTTCTGTGCCTGTTTCTGTTGAATCAGTTTCCCCTCCATCACCACATTCCTACCTTGGGTAGGTGATCATGTCCCTCTATTCTCCAGCTCGTGTTGCCCTTTGGCAGCTATACTTTTGTCCCTAAAGCTTGTGTGTGCACACTTATTGGTTGTTCTTCAAAGGTATGGGAAATTTATTTTTATTATATTGTCCTACTAAAATGATAGATCTTTCATTTCATTTTGGAGATGTTCCAGACCTCCCCCAAGACTTACTTCATAGACCCAGGAATGTGTATTTGTCTTGATTGTGACATGCAGCCTGAGTTAAGAATGACTATCTTGGTCTGGGGGGTATAGCTCAGTTGGTAGAGTATGTGCCTTAAATGCATAAGGCTCTGGGTTCAATCCTCAGCACCACAAAAAAAAAAAAAAAAAAAAAAAAAGAATGACTATCTTGTTACTGGTCCCATGTGGCTAATTACTACTCTGAGTTCTGACCTACCTCTCAGAGTTTAGTTGAGTTATAACCCAAAACTTTACCAGTGAATGTGCCCAGGGCCTCAGCATACTCTTGACAATCACTAGAGGAAAGACTAGAAAGATAGATTTAAGAGTCTCCTTGGTTAATTTAAATGTACTATCCACTGAGGGGATCAGTTGGGGATGGAAGAGAATTAGGGGACTAAACTGGCCTCATGCTTCTTGGACATTTAGTCCTTGGTGACTCCTTTCTAATTCAGAGGAAGTCCCAAAGCCTAAAGAATTCAGATTGCTCTTAACCCAAATTCAAGAGAAATAGTTTTGATTCTAATCTTCTTGCATCATTTTACCCAATAGGTATATATTTTTCTGTCATCTCATCCTTACCTTTTGACCCATTGTCAAAGTCTGTTCTTCTAAACCCTTCCCATTATACGTTGTTAAAAGCTGCTAAATTATTTAAAGGTTAAATTTACTTTAACAGATCTCAAGGTAGATTGTGCCTTTATCTTAGAGACTTGGGCATTTGCTTCTGAAATTACATAATGTGAGACTAGCCCTAAAGAAAGCAGCAGGAAGGACAAGAAAATGCCACCCCAAAAATCTAAGACTCCAAGCACATCTGCTTCTGGTAGGTCACTGTTTCCAATAAGAAAAGTAAAAATACCATCAAACAGCTTATGTTCATGGAGTTCTTTTTTCTGTCAAGCATTATATAAAGCAGTTCCATGTATTTTATGTTCCCCTTAAAACAACACTATGAAGCAGGTAGGTCTTTTTCTTAGCTCCATTTTGTATATGAAAAACTAAGGTGTCTAAAACCATCCCCCTCAAATCCCCAGTTATTTAAAGGAAGAATAGGAATTAAGCTTGACTCCAAATAGAAACCTATAACCACTAACTTGAGCTTCCTTTTGCCCGGTCAGAGAAGAGTGGTTTTCCAACTTTTCAAAGGAAAACATAGTTAAAGGGCTTTTGTTCTGTGTTAGGAAAGCTTTCAGATCTATTGATTTAATGACCTGTTCATTAGAATGGACAAGAGTTATGAGCCAGGCTGTATGAGGCAGGCAAAGAGGATGAGTTTCCCTGAGCAGGTAGCTGCTTGCAAAGTGGCTGATGTTTATGCTATGCTCATTGGACCATGACAGCCAAACTGAAATAGAGAATGAGTTCTTGTCAGATTACTTTTCCTTTTATTTTTGTTTATTGATTTAGTCCTTAAGCTATAACAGATACTTAAACTAGTAATTTTAACTTTTTGGAGTTACAGATTCCTTGGGGAGTTTGGTGAAATATATGAATTTTTTCTGAGGAAAAAAAATCCCTGTATTTACATGTTCACAAAGTTACCTAAGTTTTGGAAGAGTTAGAGAAGGCCGAAATAAACTATAAGAAGTCGATTCGTAGGTTATTCCTTTATATCCAGGAAAACATCAGAAATAAGAGACTTGGAAACCAAAGCATCGTCTTCTCTCTCCATCTTCTTGACTTCTCAGGATGAACCCTGGGGAAGCCCAGACCCATCACCAAGGCCACCACGTTCAGGTAAGCAAGTTGAGTCCTGTTAAGTATGGCTGGCCAAGGTGGTGTGGGGGGACTCAAGTCCAGCTTGTGTCCTCCTGGGAAGTTCATGTACTTCAGCATTCAATTGTATCAACCAAGAAAGGGATCCTGTTCTCATGTGCATGATAATGACTGTGCATGGGCAGCCAATGTCCTCTGTGACACCTTCATCCTGGATTATGTGACAATCAGAAATGGCCTGATTATGAGAAAGAGGTCCCCCAGTTACAAAATCAAAAATGCCCAGGTTGACTCACTTACAATTTACTCTCTTCCAGCCTGGGGAGGGTTTGGGTCACCTGGCATCTAAAGCTCAGTTCAGTCCACAAAGCCAGTTTTCTTACATCCAGGCTCTGTTGTATACTTATATAGCACTGAAAAGGTCATATAAATTTTTATGTTATTAATCAATGTTACAGCCACAATTTTCTAGTGATTATTCCTCAGAATGTGCATTTGATTTAACCAAGAAATATTTGCTGCTTCTCTGCCCACCTGCTTATTCACTACAGCTTGTGTCCAAGGAGTATCTTTGAAATGTAAACCACATTTCCTCCTAATGAGGGCCAGACTGGTTTTCATTTTCTGAGAGTGCAAATTCCAGTGAAGATGTTCATGCCTGGTGTGCTCCACTCTCATTATCTTTCTTAATGGATCTTGTCAATGGTGGTCAGGATCCAAGGATGTGGATTTGAGTCTTTTATCCAAGCCACAAACATTTCTGAAGCATCTACTATGTGGTGAGTATTGGGAAGCCCAAGTGAGGATAGAAGTGGGAATAAATATTGATGTCCATCTTGGAAAAACTACCATCTGGTCTATGCAATTAAATTAAATCAGTCGGGCTAGGATTGTGGCTCAGTGGTAGAGAGCTTGCCTCACATGCGTGGGGCACTGGGTTCAATCCTCAGCACCACAGAAAAATAAATAAAATAGAGATATTGTGTACATCTACAATTTAAAAATATTTTTTAAAAAAATAATTAATAAATAAATAAATTGAATCAGTCAAGACCAAGGCCTTCTTGGTAAGACCCTCCTTAAGAACACAAAAGCCCTGACTACATGTCTGTCGTGAGCTTCATTCTCTATTTCGACTCATGTTGAATAATCATGGGTAATTAAGAGTGATCTGCCTAAAGTCAAGAGAGCAATCCAAGTGACCTCTAAGGTCTCTTTTAACCATATGACATAAGCACTAATAGATAAGTCAGCCCTTGGAAGTATCATATGACTGGGTGAAGAGGAAGCTGAAGAGTCTTATATTATTAAAACCACTTAAGTTACAGATCTAGGATATGGAGTATGTTCAAAGCCTGATAATCCAGGACCTCTATTCTTTTTTTTTTGGTACCAGGGATTGAACTCAGGGGCACTCGACCACTGAGCCACATCCCCAGCCCTATTTTGTGTTTTATGTAGAGACAGGGTCTCACTGAGTTGCTTAGCGCCTCACTGTTGCTGAGGCTGGCTTTGAACTGGCGATTCTCCTGTCTCAGCCTCCCTAAGTGCTGGGATATCAGGCGTGCGCCACCACGCCCGGCTCAGGACCTCTATTCTTGACCTAATGAGGACACTGTTCACCAACCTTCAGAGGAAATAAGACACTAGCGACCTGGTGTTTCCCTAAACCATCTTATTCTAGACACATTTCATTCCATTGGCAGCACTCTGGTGTCTCCTATTTCTGTTTTTTTATCCAGCCCTCTGGGTTGAGCCTTCTTGGTCTCATTGGCTTGCACAAGGAGTATTTCTTTTTCTCGCATCATGGTGCTGAGGACAATTCCACTGACAGGCCTCTCTGATAGGCCTCATGGCCAGCACCAGTAGATAGTACCTTCCACTCCCGAGATGCATCTTATCTTTTCTGGATCTCATGCTCAAGTGTGGGAAAGCCTATTCTGGTACACATAATGACTGGAATGGCAGAACCACCCTGCACTTTACAGAGGGCCTCTGCCTACCGGACAGTAACCTATCTGGGAACCAAGCGCAGCTGCAAAGACCATGCTGTCTGGTTCCTTTGGACCTTGAGGGCTTGTTTGGAGGCTCTAGTAGGGGATCACAGCTGCTTATATACCCTTGACCTAAGAACAGTCCTCTTCCACTGGGGAAGGTCAAACACAGCTTCAGGAGGAACACATGTAGAGGGGTAAGGGAGAAAGGGGACCCCCCCCCCCAGCCAGCCAGATCAGCAAAATCAACCCTGGCAATCAGTGAGGTGACAGATGTCACACCCTCACATGCTGGCTGCCTCCTTTGGAAACATGATGGTAGTGAGTGACTCTTTCCATTTAATCATTCATTCTATGTGGAAGTATCTCCAAGGTAAAAAAGTCTTTGAGAGCAGCGAGGGACCTGAGAGTGACTCTTAGTGGCCCTGAGTGAATGCTGGGCTTGAATCAGAGACTCTTTTTAAGATGGAGTTAAGAGGGCTCCATGAGGCACTGTCAGTTTTGATGTTGGAGGGAAGAATGATATCACAGCACACCATACCTCTTGGCAGTTCTTGGGCAGGTGTTGATACGGCCTTGAGGCGGTTTCAGTGCCAATATTCTGTCAGTTGGGCTGTCAGTGACTTGTCCCAGAACAGGTCAAGCCATGCACACTTAGCATTATTTTTTACTATTGGGGCAGCCCAACAAAAGGAAAATGTTCCCTTGTCCAGGAACGTAATACAAAATGTTCTCAGTCCAGGAACATAATACATGCCTTTAAGAAGGGGCAAGAAGCAGGTAACCAAACCAAAACTTTAAATAGCAGATGACAGTCCTGTGATATTCTGAATGCACACTATGGGGTTCCAGAGTGAATAATACACGTCCAGAAAGGAGAACTCTCAAAGGCCATAAGCCCCTATAGGAATGCTCCCATCCTGAACAACAGATGATTGGTTAATGCAGTTTTGTGGGATTATAGCAACAAACACAGACTACTTGTTCTATAACATTTTATTTAGAATTACATGTAACTCATTTGTTTTATTGTTCAGTTTTGTTACTATGGCATACATACCTTGAGGTACATTTTATTAGTGAAGAAAATAAATGAAAAGATTTTGAATAGATCTAAGGAGGCTTAATCCCTTTCTACTGAAAAGCTCCCATGTTTGCCCTCAGGGCTTAGTAAATTGGGGTCTCCCTGAGGTCACAAGCTCCTTCCCCAATGTTCAAGAGTAATTACCTTCTATCACATGTTAGCAAGGTGAAACAAGATATTATTTGTGTACTTGAATAAAAAACAGATTTACCTCTTAAACTCAGATATTACAATATTTGAATACATGTAAAAAATAGCATGAAGGTGGGATTTGAGAGAGGGTAATTTTTATAATAAGCCGAAGGTTCACTGACAAATTAAAGGGAAATAGGATAGGAGGTATGGAAACACAGTTTGTGCCTGATATGAAGGGTGGAGAAGGAAGAAGAGCCACAGTTCCCTGGGTTTACAGACTGCTTTAACATTTATAAAATGCTTTTCTCACTGGAATGTAAACTTCTTAAAGATAGAAATTTGGTCGCTCCAGAGTTCCTGTGGACCAGCAGGAGGCGCAGAGGGCCCAGATCCGCCCTCAGGAAACTCCATGGGTGTCCAGCCAACGGGAGACCAGGGACTGCTAGCCACTAGCCACTGGAGAGCCCAAAATCAGGGTAAAAGTCCCCGCAGAGACCCTAGCGTGAGGCAGCCCCGCCCAAGGGCAGCCTGGGCCCGCCCCAGTTCTGCTCCAGAGTTCCTGTGGACTGGCAGGAGCCACAGAGGGCCCTGATCTGTCCTCAGTAACCTCCACGGGTGTCCAGCCAAAGGGAGACCAGGTACTGCTACCCACTAGCCACTGGGGAGCCCAAATTCAGGGTAAGAGTCACTCCAGAGACCCCAGTGGAGGCAGCCCTGCCCAAGGGCAGCCTGGGCCCGCCCCAGTTCCTATCCAGAGTTCCTGTGGACCAGCACGAGCCGCAAAGGGCCCAGATCCGCCCTCAGGAAACTCCACTGGTGTTCAGCCATCGGGAGACCAGGGGCTGCTATCCGCTAGCCACAGAGGAAGGCATACCCAGGGTAAGAGTGGCCTGCAGAGATCACAGCATGAAGGGGCCCCACCCAAGTGTGCTCTGGGCCCGCTTTAGTTCTGCTCCAGAGTTCCTGTGGTCAGGTGAGACAGGAGGCCCAAAACCACACATAGGGAATGCCAGGGGTGCCCAGTTGAAGGTAGACAAGAGCCTGCTAGCCTCCAGCCCCAGGGGAGCTCACACTCACTGTAAGGGTCGCACACAGACACTCTTGCTTGTGACCCTGCCTAAATGAGACCTGGGCTCGCCTTCAGTCCTGCTCTAGAGTTCCTGTTCACCAGCAGGACTGCAAGAGAGGGGCAAAACAGCCCTCAGGGGCCACCTCAGGAGCCAAGGCCACTCCCACTGCCCTGTAGAAGTACATCCACTCCCTCTGCCACCAACTTTAGTGGCAGTAGTGCCCATCTGGGGACACTGGAGGAATAGAAGTAGCTCCAAGGTGAGATACAGGTAATCTGAAGTGTCAATACAAGATTACAGGATAGAAGCCCAATACCTCAGATTGGTATTTCAAGAAAGGAAGATACACAATCAACATGAAAAAACAAGGGAAGAAAGTGCCCCAAATAAACCTGAATACCACTGTAACAGAATCCATTGACAGCACAGTTGTTGAAATGTCAGAGAAAGAATTCTGAATGTACATAATTAAAATGATCAGTGAACTAAAGAATGACATAAATGAACAATTACAGGCAAAAATTGATCAATCTAACAAAGAAATAGGAGAGCAAATAAAGGCAACCATTGATCATTCTAACAAAGAGATAAGAGAGCAATTACAAGTAACAAAAGATTACTTCAAGAAAGAGCTAGAGATCCTGAAAAAAAAAAACCAATCAGAAATACTTGAAATGAAGGAAACAATAAATAAAATTAAAAACTCAATAGAAAGCATGTCCAGTAGACTAGATCACCTGGAAGACAGAACCTCGGATAATGAAGAAAAGATATACAATCTTGAAAATAAACTTGAATATACAGCGAAGATGGTAAAAAATCATGAACAGAACATACAAGAAATATGAGACAGCATCAAAAGACCAAATCTAAGATTTATTGGGATAAAAGAAGGTGCAGAATTTCAAACCAAAGGAATGCACAATCTCTTCAATGAAATAATATCAGAAAATTTCCCAAGTATGAAAAATGAAATGGAAAATCAAATACAAGAGGCTTACAGGACACCAAATGTACAAAATTTCAACAGATCTACACCAAGACACATTATAATGAAAATGCCCAACATACAGAATAAAGGTAGAATTTTAAAGGCCGAAAGAGAGAGGAACCAGATTACATAAAAGGGGAGGCCAATTCGTACCTCAGCAGATTTTTCAACCCAGACCCTAAAAGCCAGGAGATCGTGGAATCACATATTCCAAGCCCTGAAAGACAATGGATGCCAACCAAGAATCCTATATCCAGCAAAATTAAGCTTCAGATTTGATGATGAAATAAAAACTTTTCATGATAAACAAAAGATAAAAGAATTTACAGCAAGAAAGTCTGCACTACACAGCATTCTTGGCAACATATTCCACAAGGAGGAAATGATAACCAACAATGAAAATTTACAAAGAGAGGAACTACACTAAAGGAAAGACCATTCAATAGAGAAAACAACTCAAGGTAAAAACCAAAACAAACCAAAATGATTGGAATTACAAATCATATCTCAATAATAACCCTGAATGTAAATGGCCTAAATGCACCAATTAAAAGACATAGACTGACAGACTAGATCAAAAAAAAAGACCCAACAATATGCTGTCTTCAAGAGACTCATCTCACAGGAAAATACATCCACAGACTGAAGGTGAAAGGGTGGGTAAAAACATATCACTCACATGGACCCCGCAAACAAGCAGGAGTTTCCATCCTCATATCAAATAAAGTGGACTTCAACCCAAAGATGGTGAAAAGAGATAAAGAAGGTCATTTCATACTTCTTAAGGGAATCATACATCAACAAGACATAACAATCATAAACATCTATGCCCCAAATAATGG
Source organism: Geosciurus inauris (assembly GCA_004024805.1). Lineage (NCBI taxonomy): Eukaryota > Metazoa > Chordata > Mammalia > Rodentia > Sciuridae > Geosciurus > Geosciurus inauris. Next base: position 2,515 of record PVHX01022097.1, on the reverse strand, counting down.
GGCTTCTACATATGTCAAACAAATCCTTCTCAAATACAAGAATCAAATAGACCACAACACAATAATACTTGGAGACTTTAACACAGCTCTCTCACCATTGGATAGATCTTCCAAACAAAAATTAATAAACAAATCATAGACCTCAATGAAACTATCAATAATTTAGACTTAACAGACATATATAGAGTGTTCTATCCATCAACGAGTGAATACACTTTTTTCTCAGCTGCACATCGATCCTTTTCCACAATAGATCATATGTTATGTCAGAAAGCCAGTCTTAGAAAATACAAAAAAATAGAGATTCTACCTGCATCCTATCCGACCACAATGGAATAAAATTACAAATCAATGACAGATTAAAAAACAGAAACTACTCCATCACCTGGAAACTAAATAATATGCTATCGAATGTTGCATGGATAACAGAAGACATCAAGGAAGAGATAAAAAATTCTTAGAGGCAAATGAAAACTCTGATACAATATATCAAAATCTCTGGGATGCCATGAAGGCAGTGCTAAGAGGAAAGTTCATAGCACTAAACTCATTCATTAGAAGAAGTAAAAGTCAACAAATAAATGAATTGACTCTTCATCTCAAAGCCCTAGAAAGGGAAGAACAAATTAACACCAAAAGAAGTAGAAGACAGGAAATAATCAAAATCAGGGCTGAAATCAATGAAATTGAAACAAAAGAAACAATTCAAAAAACTGACAAAACAAAAAGCTGGTTCTTTGAAAAATAAACAAAATTGACATACCCTTAGCCACCCTATGAAAAGGAGGAGGGAGAAAACCCAAATTACTAAAATTCGTGATGAAAAAGGAAATGTCATGACAGATACTACTGAAATACAGAGGATAATTAGAAACTATTTTGAAAATTTATACTCCAGTAAAATTGAAACCCTGAAGACACCGACAAATTTCTAGAGGCATATGGCCTACCCAAACTGAACCAAGAGGACATACACAACTTAAACAGATCAATTTCAAGCAAGGAAATAGAAGATGCCATCAAGAGCCTTCCAACCAAGAAAAGCCCAGGTCCAGATGGATTCTCAGCTGAGTTCTACAAGACCTTCAAAGAAGAACTGATACCAATTCTCCTCAAACTATTTCATGAAATAGAAAAGGAGGGAACCCTTCCAAACTCATTCTATGAGGCAAGTATCACCCTGATTCCAAAACCAGACAGAGACACATCCACGAAAGAAAACTTCAGACCAATATCCCTGATGAACATAGATGCAAAAATTCTCAATAAAATTCTGGCAAATTGCATACAAAAACATATCAAGAAAATAGTGCACCATGATCAAGTGGGGTTCATCCCAGGGATGCAAGGTTTGTTCAACATAAGGAAATCAATTAACATAATACATCACATCAATAGACTTAAAGATAAGAATCATATGATTTTATCAATCAATGCAGAGAAGGCATTTGACAAAATACAACATGCTTTTATGCTCAAAACATTAGAAAAACTTGGGATAGTAGGAACATTCCTCAACTTTGTAAAAGCTATCTATGTTAAACCCAAGGCCAACATCATCCTAAATGGAGAAACATTGAAATCATTCCCTCTGAAAACAGGAACCAGACAGGGATGCCCTCTCTCACCATTGCTATTCAACATAGTCCTTGAAACACTAGCCAGAGCAATTAGACAGACGAAAGAAATCAAAGGGATACGAATCGGAAAAGAAGAACTCAAACTATCATTATTTGCGGATGACATGATTCTATACTTAGAGGATCCAAAAAATTCTACCAGAAAACTTTTAGAATTAATAAATGATTTCAGCAAAGTAGCAGGATATAAAATCAACACCCACAAATCAATTGCATTTCTATACATCAGTGATACACCCTCTGAAAGAGAAATTAGGAAAACTATCCCATTCATAATAGCCTCAAAAAAAAAAAAAAAAACCTGAGAATCAATTTAACAAAAGAGGTGAAAGACCTCTACAATGCAAACTACAAGACACTGAAGAAAGAAATCAAAGAAGACCTTAGAAGATGGAATAATCTCCCATGCTCTTGGATAGGCAGAATAAATATTGTCAAAATGGTCCCAAATCGCTAGATAGATTCAATGCAATCCCAATTAAAATCCCAATGTCATTCCTTATAGAAATAGAAAAGGCAATCATGAATTCATTTGGAAGAATAAGAGACCCAGAATAGCCAAAGCAATCCTTAACAAGAAGAGTGAAGCAGGAGGCATCACAATACCAGACCTCAGATTATACTACAAAGCTATAGTAACAAAAACAGCATGGTACTGGCACCAAAATAGACATGGAGACCAATGGTATAGAATAGAAGACACAGAGACAAACCCACTTACATACAGTTACCTTATACTAGATAAAGGAGCCAAACACATACACTGGAGAAAAGACAGCCTCTTCAACAAATGGTGCTGGGAAAACTGGAAATCCATATGCAGCAAATTGAAACTAAACCCCTATCTCTCACCATGCACAAAATTCAACTCAAAG
>PVHX01022096.1:0-28385 GCA_004024805.1 Geosciurus inauris | reverse complement strand
TTTCCATCTTCTTCTTTTTTTTTTTTTTTTTTTTTTTTAATATTTTTTTAGTTGTAGATGGACACAATGTCTTTATTTTATTGCTTTGTATGTGGTGCTGAGGATCGAACCCAGGGCCTCACGCATGCGAGGCAAGTGCTCTACCGCTGAGCCACAATCCCAGCCCCTCCATCTTCTTCTTATTGTAGCAAAATTTGCATAACGTGAAATTCACCATTTAAAGTATAATTTAGCATTTAGTACGTTTGGTGTTGTGTGACCACTTTTAATTCCAAGCTATTTTCATCACCTCAAAAGGAAACCCCATGCCTATTAAGTACCCCCTCCCAAATCCCTGGCAACCAATAATCATTTCACATAAATGGAATTACACAATAATTGTGATGGGCTTCTTTGATTTCGCATAGTATTTTCAAAGTTCATCCATATTGTAGCATGTCTTTTCTTTCTTTCTTTTTTTTTTGTGGACAAATAATCTTCCACTGTATGAATATGCCACAGTTTGTTCATGCATTTGATGGACTTTTGTGTTGTTTCCACCTTTTGGATATTATGAATAATGAAGCTACAAACATTTGTGTATGAGTTTTTTGTTTTTTGGTTTTTTTTAGTTATAGATGGACACAATGTCTTTATTTTATTGCTTTGTATGTGGTGCCGAGGATCAAACCCAGGGCCTCACTGTGTATAAGTTTTTGTTTGAACACCTGTTTTCAATTCTTATGTGCCTAGGTGTGGACTGCACATCTTTTAAAAGGTGATGCTTCTGGAATTGGACACTTCATAAAGCCACTGGTTGTGACAGCTGCAGGGAGATTGTCCCCTCCCCCAGCTTGGGCTCAGTGTGACACCTGGTGTTTGTAGCTTCTTTTCCACAGTCGCTGAGACTCCTGAGTGACTGAGGGAGGAGCTGCTGAAGTTGGCTAGGGGCCTTGATTCTTGAGGTGGGCCAGAATGAGCCACAGGAACTGGTCTGCAGACCCCGAACTTCCTCACTGCCCTCTGGGGGGTGGGGGGTTGGAGGACGGTCCTCCTTGAACAAGGTCCTAGCAAATTCTCTTGTCTTCACATTCCTGCTGCTATTTCAGTGATCTGGGTCCTCGTTCCGGATATTTCGACAGCTGCTGTCTTAACCAGTCTCTCTGCCTATGGTCCGTCAGAGGGACCCTCCTCAGCACTGCTTTTGTTTACCCCTCCCTTTGGTCTCAGTGGTCGTGGCTGCTGTAATCAGATACTCAAGGCCTCTTCAGGCAGCTTTCAGATATTTTCATTCCTCTGTTTGGACTTCTTCCTTGGTTGCCATGACACTTGTAGATTAGGGGAGCTCATCCAGCTCTCTGGCCCCAGATGCATCAGAGAGACCTAGGTGGGGGGCTTGTCTGGTGGCCTCTTCAGCCACCTGGAGACTTCAGAGAGGCTGGGCTGAGTCAGCACCCTTCCCATCAGCCCTGTTGGTTTTCCGTTCAGCTTTACCCTTGAACCCTCTTTTGTTAATCATCATAATAATATTTATAATAACCACCATATGTTGGGTGGTTACTGTGTGCCAAGTACTTACTTGTAGATTTTTTTCCATTATACCCTCCTGATTTGTCACCATTTTGTAGGTGGGAAAAGAGGCTCAGAGAGTTAAGTAACATCCTGGGTCACATGATCAGAAGCTGATGGAACTGGGATTCAAACCCAGGGGTCCCTGCCTTTAGAGTTCATTATTGTGGCCACTATACTACCTTGTCCCCAGAGGATTCTGCCTCAGGTTCTGTCTTCCACTGTGGGAAAGAGACTGGGTAGCGATCTTCTGGTTTCTGGACTGAGTCCCAGAGGAGGGAAAGGAGTATGATGGGGCTCTTGCTACTGCCTGCCTTGGTTAGCCAGAGGACCAAGAGGCTGGGCAAACCTGAATTCCCAGTCCCCTGTCCCCACACCACCCCTACATGGTTTTTAGTCATGTAGACCTATCAGCCAGAACTTTTGAAAGAACTTCGTGTTTCTCAAAGTGAGGTTTTTCTCTTGCTTGTGGTGTAAAATGCAGGTTCCCAGCCCCTAGCTCAGATCTACTGACTCAGAGATGAGGCCTCCAAATATGCACGTTAATAAGATCTTCAGGCTATTCTGATATTTCCTAAGATCTGAGAATTATTGAAGACACTGTGGGCCCTCAGCACAATCCCACCCTGGTACTCAGGGTAGGTGGGATTGGCCTTCAAGGGAGAGGAGCCTGGAGCTGGATGGAGATTTAGTGTGGAGCTGGAAGGGTACCTCAGTGAGTGGCCCAGCAGCAAAGACAAGGAGGCTGAGAAATGCAAGGTGCTCAGATTGATGAGCAGCTCCTTTGGCCTGGGATTTGGGCCCCACTGGGGAAGTTAATCAATCCTTGAAGATAGGCTGGGGTAAGACCTTGGAGGACCTCGGATGTCAGGACAAGGAGTTTTAGATTTTATCCTGTAGGCATTAGGAGACATGGATGGCTTTTGAGCAAAAGGGGTGCAATGATTTTATTTAAAAAGTAACAGCAGAAGTAGACGTTGAAGAGAAGAGGAAATGAAGCAAAAAGAAAAAAATTAAAATAAAGATTTTTAAGAAGCCCAGATTCTGGGCTGGGATTGTAGCTCAGTGGTAGAGCGCTTGCCTCACATGCGTGAGACCCTGGGTCCGATCCTCAGCACCACATACAAAGCAATAAAATAAAGACATTGTGTCCATCTACAACTAAAAAAATATTAAAAAAAAAGAAGCCCAGATTCTAATGTTATGCTAGGGACCTTCATATAAATTAATGTTCCAATAAACATGAGGCAGGTGTTATTCCCATTTTATAGATGAGAAACTAATAGATGTTTAAGGATCCTGCCCAGAAATGTTGGAATAGGAAAAGGCAGAGCTGAGGTTTCTTCCCAAGACCCCAAAGCTCATGAGGGGGAAAACTGGTCTAGGGAAAATTTCTCTATATTGGTATGTCTTCTCCCTGACCCTGGATCATGTCTTAGTCTGCTTGGGCAGCTGACAGTTTTGGGGGCTGGAGGTCTAGATCATGGTGCCAGCATGCTTGGGTTCTGGTGAGGGCTTTCCTCTTGCCTTGTAGATGGCTTCCTTGCTGAATTCTCAAGCGGGCTTTCCTTGTTTCTGCAGATGCCCTCTTATAAGGCCACTGATACTGTTAGATCAGGGCTCCAATCTTATGACCTCATTTAACCTTTATTATGTCCTTATCTCCAAATATAGTCCTATTAAGGGGTTTTGACATATGAATTTGGGGGGTGATCAAATTCAGTTCCCAGCAGATGGCATGTGCCCCTCCAACAGTGCACACGGAAGCCCAGGCATTGGCTCCATATCACAGTGCCCAAGATGGAGGCAGGATGGGCAAAAGCAGAAAGAGAAGTGGGGAGGTAGGGAGAGAAAGGAGGGCAGGAACTAGGCACTGTCCAGGTAATGCCAGGGTTGCCTTCTCCCCACTGTGCCAGCTGGCAGAACTTATTTCCTATTAGTGTGTGACTAACTCATTCCTGGACCTGCACACCCAGGGGCTACGAGGCTGAGGGGCTGCCTCTCTTTGAGCTGGTTGCTTTGGCAACCTTGGGCAGGATGTAAGAGGTCTCCTTGGTAACGCCTGGGAAACCTGCCTCAGGGATGGAGGGACACAAACTGGCTAGTGGTCAGGCTGGGTGGCACAGGCAGAGCTGGGCCAGGCCACTGAGATGAGCAGGCCTGTGAGGAAGGGCAGGCTTAGGGAAGAGCCTGAGCTGCCTGTTGACCATTCCCCAGCAAGCCAGAGTCCAGAGGACCAATGGTCCTATGGTCCTGCATGGGAAGACCAGAGTCACTAATGGGCCAGCCCAGGAAATGGGTTGTGCAATGGCGGGGGTGGGGAGTGAGGACAATATAGCTTCTGGATGACAGATCCAGCTTCGGCTTATTAAAAGATGCTTATCAGGGGTCATTACCCGGATCCTGCTGCTTTGGTAAATGAGCAGGTGCTGACGTTTGGGGGAGGGGCAAAGCCTAGAGAAAAGAAGTGCTCAGAGAGAATAGTGAGGAGTCTCTGGGAGGCAGGTGGGCAGCATCCGCTTTCTCCACTCTTGCTGCAGTTCTGAGGAGGCTGGGCTGCTTTGTTGGGTCTGGGAACTGAAGAGGGGTTCCTAGGATGCTCTGATTGGAGGAAGGCAAGGGTGGGTGGGTGTGGGGGGGAGCCCCTTCCATTGAACACAAATACCAAGCCTGGGCAACGGCACAGCATTCCCCAGGCATGAGATAGTGTCACAGAGCAGGAGCCACATAGAGCTTACTGGAACAACAGTGGGGAGCAGATGGAAACAAAAATGACGGACAAGTGAACAAATATGAGTTGGGATATGATTGTTACTCACATTCTATGGGCAGGCACCTGTACTACCATCCCTATACCCAGCGTCTCATTTAGTCTTCTTTATTTTATTTTTTGGTACTGGGGATTGAATCCAGGAAAGGTTTCTCTAGGGATGCAACCTGAGTGCTTTACCATTGAGCTACATCCCCAACCCTTTTTATTTTGAGACAAGGTCTTGCTAAGTGGCTTAGTGTCTCGCTACATTATGGAGGCTGGCCTCAGATTTACAATCCTCCTGCCTCAGCCTCCTGGGTCGTTGGGATTATAGGCATGTGCCATTGTACCTGGCTCACTTAATCTTTACAGCAACTATTTGAAGTGGGACTGATTATTAATCCATTTACAGATCAATAAACTGAGGCTTAGAGAGGCTAAGTAACTTGCTTTAGACTACATGGCTGGTATGAGATGGAGCTTGTTGACATTATAACCATGATCTCTCTGACCTTGGAGCTGCGACTCTAAAAAAGTAAATTTTTTCTCTTATGCAGTTTTGGATTTATAGAATTTATTGCAAAAAAGGTACAAAGAATTTATACGTACCCTTTACCCAGTTCCCCTGCTTTATCAGTATTATTTTTTCAGTGCTGGGCCTTGTGCATGCTAAGCAAAGGCTCTACCACTGAGCTACTTTCCCGGGCTCTGTTTCCCTATTATTCACATTTCATATTAGTATGGAACACTGCAACAATAAACCAATATTAACATGGCATTATTAATTAACATCCATAGTTTATTTGGATCTCATTGATTTTCCCTGATATCTTTTCTCAGTTCCAGCATTCCTATCTAGCATGTCAACCACGTTATGCTTTTAGTTACCACATTATATATTTTATCGACATGTATTCTTAGGTTTCCCTTGGTTGCGATGATTTCTCACACTTTCCTTGTTCTTTATGACCTTGACAGTTGTGAGGATTGCTAGTTAGGTATTTGTAGACTGTCTTTCTCTGTTGCAATGTGTCTTATGTTCCTCTTGCATAGACTATGAAGAGAGGGAGCAAAACTGGTAAAATGGCTTTTCATCACATCACACCCACTGTGCATGCTGTCCATGAGACTCATTGCTATTGATGTTGACCTTGAGCACCTGGTGGAGCTAGTGTTCATCAGATTTCTCCATTCTAAAGTTCAAGTCACACACTGCCTCCTCCCTGTTGGCACTCTTTGGAAGAAAGTCGTTCTGTGGAGCCACACTTCAGGTCTGGCAAGTAACATTCCACTCCTTGCTCAGCTCAGCTCCGCTCTTTCTTTCTTTTCTTTTTTCCTTTCTTTTTGATATCAGGGACTGACCTAGAGGTGCTCAATCACTGAGCCACATCCTCTGCTCTTCTTACTTTTCATTTTGAGAAAAAGCCTCGCTAAGTTGCTTTAGGGCCTCACTAAGTTGCCGAGATTTTCTTGCCTCAGCCTCCGAAGTTGCTAGGGTTACAGGTGAGCACCATGGCACCTGGACTCAGCTATTTCTTTACTCAAGCAGTTAAGTTTGGATAAAAGTGTGAAAGAGAAAACTAGGGAGTTGTCATGGGGAAACTTGATCTTGGGGCAGGTGAGCAGGGAAGGCTTCTTTAGGGATGCAACCTGAAAAAGAGCTGGGGTTGGGCTGGCATTGTGGCTCAGTGGTAGAGCACTTGTGTCACGTGTGTGAAGCACTGGGTTCGATCCTCAGCACTGCATGTAAATAAAGGTCCATCAACAACTAAAGAAAAAAAAAAAAAAAGAGCTAGGATTGACTTCCTGTTTCCAGAGCTGGAGCAGTAAGCGTATTGGGCACAACTGTCCATTTGTTATCCTTGATCCCCGTGTATTAAATGTCATTGTGACACTCAGTTGAAAGACTGAGCTGGATGTGGTGGAGGGCTGCAGGGAGGGGTGTTTCTGGGTCAGAGACTAACACAGGCGCCCTGTGCTGGAGGATGGGGCTCAGAGTGCTCAGCCGGAGCCGCTGCTGAGTGTGGAGGGCGGGACCCAGCCGGAGTCACCTGGCCCTCCTGGCCGGAGCAGAAAATCATCAAGCAGCTGCTTCCTTGCCTCTCAGAGCTGTCCCACACCTGCCACTCACTCTGCCCAGGGAAGCAAATTGCTGGCCACTGAGGCAGTCTGTGTAGGAGTCGTGCAGGAGGAAGGAGAAGGGAGAACCCTTCTTGGGATGGAGGGAGAGAGGAAGGGAAGGATGTTCACTGGCTTACCTGTAGAGCTTCTTTTGCCTTGTTCTTGAAATTCATCCCAGCTGCTCCAAAGTAGGGACGGAAGAAGGAGAACATTGCCAGGGACAGGTGACATGATTAGGGCAGAGGCCATTCCACATGCCCCTGGCTATCACCTTCATCTTCCCTACTTGGCTGGCCCCCTCTGTCACGCCTCTGCTGAGAGGGTGATCTTCTCCAGGGGATGATGGTCCTAGAATGTGCCTAGATGGGAGTGTCCAAGAGCCCCTAAGAGGGGGCAGGGAGGCAGAGTCGAGTGAAGCTGCAAGGGGGCCCTGGTTTAATCACCTCATGTCCTGCCTTGTCTGAGCCGGCATGGCGAACACTGGCCTGGTCTCTGCCTTCCAGGTGCTCATGGCCTGGCCATGTCAAATTCACACATTGGTATCCATGGGCAGAAAGATCCGGGAGCCCGCCTTCTCCCCCATGCCTGCTTTCCTATCCTTTTCTTGTCCTGATCTTCCCAGGAAAAGTTCCACTGAACCATTCTTCAGGAGGGGAGAAGGTCTGGTAGTGATTAGGCATGTGCCTGGTGGCTAGTGCAAGGACTGGTGGCCACTGACTACGAACATCAGAACCCAAGTACATCGCAGAGATTGCTTCGTCCTACCTCCTCTCTCAGCCCAGGTCTTCTGAGCCCCGGAGAAGGGAAGTGACTGACTCATCTGAGATCATACAGTTGGTATTGGCCAGGTGGTGACCAGGTCAAGGCTCTGAGCTTTCAGGATGATGCTGAGGAACTGATAGAACAAACGTCTGAGGAACACCTGAGGGGGACAGATGCTTGCTCCAGCTGTGGTGTGGATGTCTGCCTGCTTGGAGTGTGTTGCCCAGGGGACCCCAAAGGGCTTTACACGGAAAAGTGGCAAGATCACCTAGCTGTCCCAGAAAGCTCTCAGGGCAAGAGAGAGGTGGGGGTTGAGGGGGGGCAGGCAGGAAGCCACTGCAGTCTTTCAGGTGAGGTCAAAGGTATGGCTTCCGCCAGGAGTTGGAGGAATTGAGCAGGGGGCAGGTACAGTGGGCCTTCCGTATCTGAGAGTTCCACACCTCCAGATTCAACCAATTATGGAGCATAAATACTGAAAGAAAAAAAGCGTTTGTATTGAACATGAACAGACTTTTCTTGTCATCATTGCCTAGATTATATGGCATAATAACTGTTTACATAGCATTTACATGGTATCATAAGTAATCTAGAGATGACTTGAAATATATGGAAGGATATGCATAGGTTATACGCAAACACTGTACCAATTTATGTAAGAGCCTTGAGCTTGCTTGGATTTTGGTGTCCTCTGGGGTCCTGGAACCAAATCCCCTGGAAACCAAGGAGTGGCTTTAGATACTTTTGAAGGTGGACTTGAAGATTTGGAGGTGCGGCTCCAGGAGAGGGAGCTGTTGAAGAGCTAGTTACTTGTGTGAATATGTCAGAATTTTGACTTCAGGGGCAGTGTGGGCAGTGAGTCACCCAGGGGGCCTCGTGGGAGGTCATTACATGCCCATGTGTGGATGCACCCTCTGGAGCTGTGCTCCTGCCAAAGGTGTGAGGTTTTAGAGCCAGGAGGAGAGAGAAGTGAGCAAGTTCAGGCTGGCCCTGGGTTGTCAGTTCCATCTCTACCCCCAGGACACCATCAATAATTAATGTCCCCTTTGCTGTCACATGTGGCTCATGGGAGGCCAGAGGCCAGGCTCCAGCACCTGTGGTGCACCTGGCTTCTACTGGCCCTGGAACTCGAGACCTTCACTCCTGATCTGGCCAAGCTTTCTCAGGTAGCCCCGGCCTTCCTGTGGGTACCAGTTCCCAGCCACTGACACCTGAACATGAGAGGTGGCCATAAATCAGCCAGACAGGCCAGGTCTTCTTTGGCTTTTGCAAGTGCAGATCAAGGCTGGGACCATCACCCTGGGGCTCAATACTTATTAAATTATTAAGCCAGCAAGGGGTGCAAAAGGAGGAGCGACTGGATGTATGACCTTGAAATAAAACAGTATGGAAATGGGGCTGAGAAATGGGGAAGTGAGTGAGGAAGGAAAGGAGAGCAGAGAGAAGGCTGCTGGCCTTGACCCCCAGACTGGAGCTTTCCACAGGGCCTGTTCCTTGGCATCTGAATAGCACTTAAACTGCCCACTCCTGTTCTCTGCTCCCATGACAAGAAGTCACACTACTGCTGAGCCTCAGATTGTCACAGATTATGAAAGTTCAAACTTCGAAGTCTTGTTCCAGGCTCTTCTTGGACTTCTTAGGACCCCTGTTCTTGTCCTCACTCTCAGGAGATAGTGAGGACCTCTTTCTGCCTCCGAGCGCCCTGGAGCTTCCAGGGACAAAGGCAGACCTGGGACCATTATGGTGCCATTCCTACTGGAGTCCTGAGCAGAAAACCTCCTCTCATGAAGTGCAGAGACTGGGGCTGGTGGACCTGTGGGGCTGAGGAGACACCCAGCCTCTGGTGTGAGCCAAGGAAGTAGAGGCGGTGGTCAGGATAGGCTGTGAGTGACTAGGATGCCACTCACACGGAAATTTCTACATGAGAGGGCAGCCCACCTGGAAATTGGGGCTCTGCTTGCACAGGGCTTCCTGTATCCTTCACTGCAAACTGTAGAGAAAACTGTTTTAGGGAGCTTGAGTTTCCTTATCTGCGCCCCAAGTTGAGGTTGTGTTAAAACAGCAAAGTACAAGACATGCTGGCTGGGCTGGCTGTTGGGATTCAGGACTTGCTCTGAAGGGGAAGGCTTGCGGCCCAGGACCAAGGTTCAGTTCCTGAGGCACCAGGTTCTATTTTGTGGTGAAGGTGCTATTTCTTCAGGCAAGATTCTGGGTTTCCATGGGGGTATCTGGAATCCATGTTGGGGTGAGTGTTCCATTCCTGGAGGGTAGCTCTCCATCTCAGGGTCCAGGATTCATGATTGCACTTGAACTTCGAGTCTTGTGGCCAAGCATCCATGTGGGTGTTCAGTATTCTAGCATTGGGTTGAGATTCTCATGTGACATAGGACAGATAAGGCTGGACACCAGAGGAATTTTCAGGAAGCAGGTTTATTTAAGCTGCAGGTATCCAGAGGGACTAATGCCTAAAAATCTCTGGGACCCAGGGTCTGGAAATTCTTTTAGATTTATAATCAGTGCGGTGGTTACATGACAGTGGGTGGGTATATGACAATTACTCTTTGTCCCATATTTTAGGTCAGATTAGAGGTTTCACAAGTTTTTAGTTTTTTTTTTTTTTTTTATAATTTAACATTTTTTTTTTTTTTGTAGATGGACACAATGTCTTTATTTTATTGCTTTGTATGTGGTGCTGAGGATCGAACCCAGGGCCTCACGCATGCGAGGCAAGCGCTCTACCGCTGAGCTACAATCCCAGCCCTTTAGTTTTTTTTAACCAAGGAAACAGAGATAGTGACTTTTTGTACAAAAAACTCTTGAGACAGAGTTTATCGCACCTTTTTGTCTGCAAGCCTGGTATTTACAAGAAAGAGGAAGCTTCAAACCACAGTGAGCTCTCTGCAGAACGCCTGTGAAATCCTGTTGACACTCTTGGTAAAATCTTACTGACAAGAAACCTAATTATGGTGGAGGGTCTATGGAGAAGCTTAATTATGGTAAGGGTGTCTGGGGGTGGTTCACTTGGGCTTGGGTTTTGGTTATCAGGATGGGAGTCTCATGACCTGAGGGCAAGATAAAAGTTTTCTTTTCTAGAACAAATTTTCTAGAGCTGTGTTAGTTAGCTTTTCATTGCTGTGACCAAAATACCCGACACGAACAACTTAGAGGAGGAAAAGTTTATTTTGGCTCATGGTTCCAGAGGTTTAGTCCATGGTAGGACAAGTCTATTGCATTGAGCCCAAGGAAAGGCAGGACATCATGGCAGAAGGGCATGGTGGAGGAGTGCTGCTCCATTCACGGCAGCCAGGAAGGAGGGGGAGAGGGAGATGGGGAAGGGGCAAGCGGGGAGGTGAATCCTTAGGGAACATCCTCAGTGACCCACTTCCTTCAGCCACACCCTGTCTAGAGTGACCACTCAGTCAGTTCATTTAGGTCACAGTTGTCCCAGTCCACTTATTTCACCCCTGAACATCCTTGCATTAACACAGCAGCTTTTAGGGGACACCATCCAAACCATAACAGGACCATCAGCAGAGGCAGGGCAGTAGACAGATTTCGGAGCTGATGTCCCCTGAGTTCCGGTCCTTGCCTGAATGTAAGACTATGGCTAAGTCACTTGTAAGCTCTGGGACTCTGGGTGCCAGTGTTGGCCAGACAGCGAAGCTGACTCAGAAAGCACCATCCACACTCACTTAAGCCTCCCAAAATGACACTAATGGTGGGCTCCAAAGGCACCGAAGGCCATTGCTCCATGAGTCAAATCCATGGTGACAGTGCTCAAGCTGCCCTAGGCACTGCCAGCTTGGTTCAATTAATGCCAATCAGATCTTAACTTGTGCTGAGTGGCCCCTGGGGAGAGGGAGCTCTTGTTGAGTGGGATGTTAAGTCTGGGTCCTTGGGTTTGGCCTGTGGCTCTGGTGGGTGGAAGCTGGGCTGGGCTGGGCCAACAGTCTCCCTCCCCCGTGACCAGCTCTTACTCTGTCCAGGCAGTGAGTGAAACTATGTTGTAAACTGTGATCCCAAGGGGTCCGGCTGTCTTCCTTGTGTTCTGCTGAGTGGCTGAGATGCAGAGGGGCTGTCTTCTTGCCCCAGGCTGGCTGGCACCTGGAGGAAAAACATCTGAGTCTACAAAAAATATTAGCCACCCCATTCCTTCTTCTGTCTCTCTCCTCTTACCTCCAATGTGGATCCCTCTCTCAGAGAGCCAGAGTTGCTGGGGAGAAAACATTGTTCCATTGGTCTTGGGCTCTCAGCTTTGTGGATTCTCTATCCTCTTCCCCCCTGAGTCTTGCTCAAGATCCCCTGGAGGGTGCTCAGGCTGGTGGCCTGGCCTATTTCTTGGCTGTCTCTCAGGCACCCTCACTGCTCCTGTGTCCAAGTGGCCAGGTCACGCTGCTGCCTGTGGGCCTGGGGTGGGGGCTGACCCTTGGCCTCAGTCCCCATCGACCTCTGCTGCAGAGGTACTTTTCTGTCTCAGAGATCCTCTGAGACCTGAACCCAGTGATGACAATAGCTAAGATTTGTTGTGCTTTCCTTACTTACCTCAAATAAGGAGCCAGGTCTTACCCTGCTGTACTCAAACAGGGAATATCAGTGAATGGGAGACAGTTTCCAGGTACGGGGTAGTTTCTTTCCTGTTTCAGAGTAGCTTTTGTGGGACAGAGCCCCTTCTTTGGCACCTGAGAAGGGAAGCCATGCTCTTACCAGCAAGTCTGTCTGAGGATATAAGTGGCTCTGCTTGGGACTGCAGTGACCCTCAGCCCTACTTTCTTTTTTTTTGTGGTACTGAGGATTGAACCCAGGGGTACTGGACCACTGAGCCACATCCCCAGCCCTATTTTGTGTTTTATTTAGAGACAGGGTCTCACTGAGTTGCTTAGTGCCTCGCTCTTGCTGAGGCTGGCTTTTTTTTTTTTTTTTTTTTTAAATATTTTTTAGTTGTAGATGGATGCAATATCTTTATTTTATTTATTTATTTTTATGTGGTGCTGAGGATCGAACCCAGTGACTCACACATGCGAGGCAAGCCCTCCATCACTGAGCTACAGCCCCAGCCCTGGCTTTGAACTCGCGATCCTCCTGTCTCAGCTTCCCAAAGTGCTGGGATTACAGGTGTGCACCACTACGCCTGGCTAGCCCTGCTTTCTGGGCTTGACCAAGGAACCTGAGAAGCAGGGAGGCCTGGGTGTCTGACTATGGAAAACCAACCCAGATATTGACCTCTGGTGCAACCCAGAGGCCTCTGGAATTCCCCAAGGACATCTGGTGGGTGGAGGGTTGGGGGGACAGTCCTGTTAGTTATGCTAAAGGTATGAGGAAGAAGAGGAAAGGCTGGCAGTGGGTGAGGCATGGGCTCCGAGTCGGACTTAGTCTCGCTGCCTAAACCATCTTGAGCCAGAGGCCTGACTTTTCCATGTCCTAGTTCCTTATTTGAGTCAGGTAATGAAAATATTACAAATTTCAGCCATCATCATCACTGGGCTCGGGCTTCAGGCCTTGGCTTAGGTATACTTCCTCCAGCAAGCCTCCTGGACGCCAGGGTAGGTTTCCTGTCCTCTCCCATTGCTGTCCTGGGCCCCTGTCACAGCTCTGATGATACTGGTAGTCAGGGCCAGTTGCTTGCAAGAAAGGGCTGATTCTGGGGAATTCCAACTTTCTGTGCATGGGCCCTGTTGAAATGACATTTCCTGAATACCAGGCGCTGGGCTGAGATAAGAAGGTGAGAGAGAGCAAGGTGGGAGCATTCACTCCCTGCTTCCCTCAGCCATGACACAGATGTTCCTTGGGTGTCTTGCAGGTGTCAGGCCTTACGCCAGACTCTGAGAACAGACATGGCCCTGCCCTCATAGATCTGTGGTGCTGATCAGTGGGGCTGAGGGAGACTGGAGGCCAGAGGAGAGCACATTCAGTCAGCCTGAGTGGAGTTAGGTGGAACTCCCTGACGGAAGGATTTTCCTTGGATGATGGAGGAGTCTGTGTAGACAGAGAAGGGCTTTCCCTGGGTTGTGGGCGGGGGGCTGAAGGAGAAGATGGAGCTGCTTGACTGTGATAAGGCAAGGCTGGCCAAGCACAGTGTGGCTTGTGGGTATAGGACCTGAACCAAGGACTCCGAGGCTGGGGGTGCACTGGTCTCAGCCAGCCACCGTCGTGGATGAACCATGCTGGGCAGGTCACTTCAGTCCCCGAGTGTTGTTTATGCGCCTCTAAGATTGGAACTGTGATGCCTGCCCTGGGGCCTGCCAGATCACAGTGGCAAAGGCCATGGTCCAGGCAATGGAGGGGGGGCGGGGGCGGGCCCTGCAGGGTGTGGCTAAGTTAGAGGGCAGGTGTGTGTGTCTTGCTTCTGTCCTCTTTGTTTTGTAAACAATTCCATGTTTATTTCCTGTGCTTTGTGTCCACACTGAGGGAGGCAGGTGGGGCGGCTGGGAAGGAGGTCCAGGAAGTGGTTGAGTCCCTTTTCTCCCTTCCTCCTTTCTTCCTGGCAGGTGGGGCTGGTAGCCTCCCTCTTTCCCTTGCCTCCTCTCTCTTCTGCCTTTCTTTCTCCCACTCTCTAGTTTCTCACTGTCTGGTCCTTCCTCCCATTCCTGCCCCCCTCCACTTGTCCCTCAGGGCATCACCCGTGTTCATCTGCTTCGCTGGGGCTGAGGTCCGCCTCCCACCCGCTGCCTTCAGCAATCACCTCCTGGGTCTGTGGAGCCTCTCAGAGGCCTCAGGGGAGCACCGACCTCTCCCGTGCCCCAGTGCTCCAGAGACAAACAGGCGCTTTTTCATTTTTAGTGCTTAATACTGGGAACGTGAAGGTCTGTTTAGTCTTGTCCAGCTAACATAAACCAGCCGGAACTGGGCTGTGGCGGGGGACTTTGCTGTAGGTTCCCTTATTTGGAATGAAATTCCTTGTTTTTCACTGGGAGGCACTGGGAACTTTGAGGAGGCCTGGCTGGGCCTCATCCCAGGGTGTAGCCCAAGGGACCCCTGCAAGAGTCACCAAGGTGTCTGTGACATAGAAGCTGGTCCTGGGACACTGCCAGGTTCATGGACTGGAAACAGCCTTGGGCTAGTCTAGGGTTGGAGAGGGCCTGGGGTTGTCCAGTCCTGCCCCTTCAGAGAGGAGAAACCGAGGCTTGGAGAGAAGGGTCCTGCCCAGAATCACAGGGGTTGAAGCTTGTGGAGGACTAGCAGCCAGGGCTTCTGGTCCCTGGTTCTCGGGCCTCTATGCTAGTGTCCAAGATGCATCTGGCCTAGGCACTGGGAGGGCTGGTAGTTGAGGGCACTGATGAATGTGGCTGGAAGTACAGCCTGGGTGTCCTCTAAGGGTTCTGGGAAGCTGATCACTGAGGCCAGGAGCCAGGAGCCAGGGAAGGGACATGGGAGAAGATGAGGGCGAGGGGGCTGGGAGTCCAAGAGAGCTGGCTTTGGCTGACTCTGCTTTGCCCCTGTAACTTTGGCCTTGGTCTTCCAACCTGTCCTGGATGCCCAGCCTGTTCTTGAGCATCTCCCAGGATGTGTCCTGTATAAACTCGGGTTGAGGGAGTGTTTCTCATCTGAGACATGCTATGTGAGCCAGCTTACTAAGCGGGCCACTGTCCCTCTCTGCCCAGGTTTCTCCTTCCTTGGCAGAGGGGTGCAGACATTCCGTGAGGTCTCTGCTCTCTGACTATCTCTGGCCAGAATTAGCCCCTCCTTCCCTCGCCTGGGCCATTTGCCCTTGGGCTTCTCCCTCCTCCAGAATCTTGAGTCTGCAGTCCCAGAAATTTGTCTAGGGAAATGATTCTTCCTGCTCAGGCTCTTAGAGAGGGTGGGGCTGATGGGGGACAGAGAACATCAGCAGGCACTGTGCCAAGGGCATGGGCTGGAGTGGCAGAACTGAGGTTCACATCTTGACTCTGATGCTTACTGGCTGGCCTACTAATTCAGGGCAAAAGCTTCAAAATCCAGGGCTCTGTTTCCCCCAGCTCAACAGAGAACACAGTACATGATGACTGTTCCAAGAAGGACCTGAACTCACGTTGACAAATGTCTGCCCCTGAGGGTGGGGAGTGGGCAGGAAACAGACCAGCATGATGACCTCTGACCCCTGCGCCAGGGTCCTGGCTGCTGGGTACTCTCTCTGACCCTGCTTCCTTATATCCATCTGGGACCCCGACTAGAGAAATAGAAAGTGTATGTTTAGATACTCTTTCTAGAGGAAGCTCCCCATTTGACATCCTTTGAAAAGAACTTCTCATTTGTCAACTTATTCTTTTCCCAGAGAACACACAGCTGGGGTGAAGAAGCCGTAATGGACCAGTGTAGAACTGAAAAAACACAAAGAGCCATGTCGGAAAGTGTGGGCTTGAGACATTCTACCTAGAAGGCCCCTGGTGTGGGGAAACGAGGGCATAGTTTACTATGAAAATTCCATTCATTGCTCTTTTGCAGTAACACTAGTACTGTAATCCAAGGCTGTTTATAAAGGTACAATAAACTTTCACTTCTACGAGGTCAGTGAGACACTCATTTACAAGATTGTCTTGTTGCCAAGAACAAACCACCACCCAATGAAACAGCTCAGCGGTAAAAGTAAAAAGGGGATGATGTAGGAAGCAGTGTTCACACTGGCCCTGGCTGTCTCTGGGCAGTGGGAGTTGGAGGTTTTAGATTGGATCACTTAAGCTGCCCCTTTGAAGATGGCTTTAAGAGAGACAAGATGGGTGCTGGGGTTGTGGCTCAGTGGTAGAGCGCTTGCCTCGCATGTGTGAGGCGCTGAGTTCGATTCTCAGCACCACATATAAATAAATTAAATAAAGGTCTATTGACAACTTAAAAAATATTAAAAAAAGAAAGAGAAAGACAAGATGGGAGACCAAGTAGAGCTGTCTCAGGGAAGGATCCGAAGTCTGAAGAGGTGTGCTTGGTAGCACTGGTGAGTGAACGGTATGAGTGGAGAGGGAGAAGGAAGAATCCAAGATGTTGTCCAGGCTTTTAAGTTATAAGGTGGGTGGTGATTCCATTAGGATCCCAGGCAGAAGAGGAGGATTGGAGGGGAAGTTGATGGGTTGAGCTTTAGTTGGGGGGTGTCTGAGGAGTGTGGAGACATCCTGGGTGAGATGTTGGGTCTGCACCTCCATGTTTGAGCCTGAAGTTCAGAGAAGTCATGGCTGCAATGTGTCATCAGCCGTAGGTGCTGCTTCACTGTGACAGTAATTGAGGTGACACAGTATGGACAGATGAAACCATGAAGGAGTTGTTGGAGCGATTCAGAGAGAGCCAGGAGAGGGCAGAGGGCTGGAGAAACGCAGGAAGTAGAGTTTAGAAGAATGATGTGGCACAGAGCAGTGGCTCTCAGACTTTAATGGGCCTATAAATTGCCTGGGAACTTGTAAAAATGCAGATTCCTCTTCAGAAGACCCCGAATAGCCAAAACAATTCTGTAAAAGACCAAAGCTAGAGGACTCACACTTCCTGATTTCAAAATTTAACTGCAAACCTACAATAATGCCAATGTGGCATTGGGCCTAAAGATAGACATCTAGACCAATGAAATAGAATAGAATGCGCAGAAATAAAAATCCTCTGATATATGCTGAAATGATTTCCAATAAAGGGGCCAAGAACATTCAAGGGGAAGGACAGTCTTTTCAACATATGGTGCTGAAACACCTGGCTATCCATATGCAAAAGAATGACTTTGAACCCTTACCTCACACCATATACAAATATTCAAACTGGATCCATGACCTCAATTTAAGACCTAAAACGATAAAACTTTTAGGAGAAAACAGTGAAAAGACTTTATGACATTGACTTGGGCACATGGTACCAAATTTACAGCCAACAAAAAGAAAAATAAATATATTTAACTGCATGGAATATTTTAAATTAAAAAAAAAATAGTATCAAATGCCTGTAGTCCCAAGTACCTGGGAGGCTGACTTGGGAGAATAGATTGAGCTCAGGGGTTTGAGAACAGCCTGGGCAACATAGCAAAACTCCATTTCAAAAACAACAAGCCGGACGCGGTGGTACATACTTGTAATCCCAGGACTTTGGGAGGCTGAGACAGGAGAATTGCAAGTTCAAAGCCAGCCTCAGCAATGGCGAGGCACTAAGCAACTCCGTGAGACCCTGACTCTACATAAAACACAAAATAGGGCTGGGGATGGGGCTCAGTGGTCGAGTGCCCCTAAGTTCCATTCCCGGTACCAAAACAAAACAACAACAACAATAAATACAAACAAACCCCCCAATATCAACAGAGTAAAAGGCAATCCACAAAATGGGAGAAAATATTTGTAATTCGTGTGTCTAATAAGGGATTCCTATCTTGACTATATAGGGGACTCTTAAAGCTAAACAACCTGATTGAAAAAGTGACAAAGAACTTGAATATTTGTCTGGAGAAGATACACAAGTGGCTAAGAAGAACATGAAAAGATGTTTAGGGCTGGGATGTGGCTCAGTGGTAGAGCGCTTGCCTAGCATGCGTGAGGCACTGGGTTCGATTCTCAGCACCACATATAAATAAATGAAAAAATAAAGGTCCAACAACAACTTAAAAAATAGTAAAAAAAAAAAAAGATGTTTAACAACACTAATCAGGGAAATGCAAATTGAAATTACAACGACATGCCACCACATACTTAGTAGGATGACTGCTGTTAAAACTAGGAGATAAGAAGTGTTGGCAAGGTCGTGGAGAAATTAAACTCTTGTGCACCATTAGTAGGAATGTAGCATGGTGTAGCCACTGTGGAAAACTATATGACGATTTTTTGAAAAATTAAAAATAGAATTGCCATATGATCCAGCAGTTCCATTTCTGGGTTTGTACATAAAAGAGTTGATAGTAGGGTCTTTTTTAATTTTTTTCAAAGTAGGGCATTGAAGAGGTATTTGGTTACCCATGTATATAGCAGCATTATTCACATAGCTAAAACATGGAAATGACCCACGTGTCCATTGGTGGATGAATGTGAAAGCAAAATGTGGTCTATACTTGTAATGGATACTATTCAGCCTTTTTTTAAAAAAATACTTTTTAGTTGTAGATGGATGCAATATCTTTATTTTATTTATTTATTTTTATGTGGTGCTGAGGATCGAACCCAGTGACTCACGCATGTGAGGCAAGCCCTCCATCACTGAGCTACAGCCCCAGCCCACTATTCAGCCTTTTTAAAGGCAAATTTGTTGTTGTTATTTTTTTTTTTCAGTACTGGGGATCAAACCCAGGGCCTCAAGATGCTGGGCCAGCTCTCTACCTTTGAGCTACATCCCCAGCCTAGTCAGCATTTTTAAAAAGGAAGAATATTTTGCTGTGCCTGCAATCCCAGAAACTCAGAAAGTTGAGGCACGAGGATTGTAAGTTCAAGGCCAGCCTGAGCAAGTTAGCAAGATGCTGTCTCAAAATAAAATAAAAAGGGGGCTGGGGTTATGGCGCAGTGATTGCGTGCTCGCCTAGCACGCGGGAGGCACTGGGTTCGATCCTCAGCACCACATAAAAATAAAATAAAGATATTGTGTCCACCTACAACTAAAAAATAAACATCTTAAAAAAATAAATAAAAATAAAAAGGGCTGAGGATGTGGCTCAAAGGTAGATATGTGAGGTCTAGGATTTAATCCCCAATATTGAAAAAATAAAAAATAAAAAAAGAGATGATAAAGTATAGATTAACCTTGAAGACATTATGCTAAATGAAATAAGCCAGTCACACACACACACACACACACACACACACACACACACACACCAAATACTATTTGATTCTACGTACATGAGGTGTCTAGAGTAGTCAAATTCATAAAGACAGAAAGCAGGATGGTGGTTGCCAGGGGCTGTGGAGAGGAGGGAATGGGGAGTTAGTGCTTTGTGGGTTCAGAGTTTCAGTTTTGTGGGATGGAAGGAGTTCTGGAGATGGCTAGTGGTGACAGTTGTACAGTGTAAATGTACTTAATGGCATTGAGCACTTAACAACATACTTAAGATGGTTAGGGCAGCAAACATTATATGTGCATTTTACCACAATAAAAAATTGGAGGGCTGGGGGTGTGGCTCAGTGGCAGAGCACTTGCCTCATGCGTGAGGCACTGGGTTCGATCTTCAGCACCACATAAAAGTAAATAAATAAAATAAAGATATTGTGTCTACCTACAACTAAAAACACATTTAAAAAAATTTTTTAAAAATGGAAAAAAATGCAGACTGCTGGGGCCCATCTCCAGATAATCTAGTTTAATAAGCCGGCGGGTGGGCTCCTTGGACCTCTCTCTCTCTCTTTCTCTCTTTTTTAAACAAGAATCGCAGGTGATACTGGTGTAAGGGACCATGGGTACTCATTGTGAAACATTTGCCCTGAGGTCAGTCAGGCCTGGGTTCAAAAAAATTATTTTTTTCTGAGATGGGGGTCTTGCTGTGTTGCCCAGGCATGGTGTTAAACTTCTGGGTTCAAGCAATCCTTCCGCCTCTGCCTCCTTAGTGCTTGAGCTACAGATGTGTGCCTCCAGGCCTGGCTCCTGGGTTAAAATCCTGACTCCTGAATCTTGACCTATGGGGTCCTTGGGTGAGTGCCTTTATCTTCCAAAGGTGGATATACTGTTATGCAATCTAAATGAGGTTGTAGCTGTAGGTGATGTGGTTCAGGGCCTGGTACATAGTAAGAGCTCATTAAACAGTAAATGTTTATGACTGGAAGTTGAAAGAAGGTGTGATATGAGACGGGGCAGGCTGCTAATCATATAAATGGTCAGTCTGAGGCACTTCTCTGCCCAGCCTTTGATCCTTGGCTAGGCTGGCCCCAAATTCCCATCTTCTCTATGTCTCCTCTGAGTCGGTAGGAGTGGGAGATCTTGGTTCCCTCTAATTAAGTCCATAGACTCAGAAGTCGATTCACTATTTCCCAATGAGAAATTTAGTGTCAGAAATTGACTGCCTTAAGCCAGGCACAGTGGCATACACCTGTAATCCTAGCATTTTGGGAGAGGCTGAGACAGGAGAATCGCGAGTTCAAAGCCAGCCTCAGCAATGGCGAGGCGCTAAGCAACTCAGTGAGACCCTGTCTCTACATAAAACACAAAATAGGACTGGGGATGTGGCTCAGCGATCAAGTACCACTGAGTTCAATCCCTGGTACCAAAAGTAAAAAAGAAATTTACTGCCTGACACCTGACCCCTCGTAGGGAACTCCTTGAGTGCTGAGTAAACCCCTATCAAGCCAGGTGAGTTGGGAACAGTCTGAGAATTTAATGCCTGTGGGCTTTGAGCTTTGCCCAGGCCATTTTACCAACAGGGGAACATCTGTCAGGCGGATCCAACACTTGGGTACCATCTCCTTGGCTTTGTTGCATGCCCCACATGATTTGCCTCAGTGACACCCCTTTTCACTGATTCCTGGCACCCAACAAACACATCTTTTCTTGAGGTTTAACACCTCCAACCAGGTCTCTTTGAAATCCCATTCGATCCGGAGGCCAAATCGTCTCTTGAGAGCAACTTTGTATGCACTGGTCCATGAAGAGTTGATTTCATAGTCAAGAACCTTTATTACCAAGAGCCATGGGGGGCATCTCCTTGTGTCCCCTCCTCACTTGCTGCCCACACAAGGTTTCGCGATGGAGGGAGTGGATTAAGTAACCGATGGCATCTCCACACAGAGGAATACTTTGCAACCATTAACACTGATGAGGTACCATGATGAAAAATGTCTACCATATTGTTAAGAGAAAATTTGTGTAGCAATATGTATAGTGTGAACCTTTTGTATTTAGAGTGTTATGTTTCTCTTTCCTCCTTCCTCTTTTACCCTGCCCTCCTTTCTTCCTCCCCTTCCTGCCTCTCTGATTTCTTTCTTTCAGTTCACATTTATTCAAGGTCTTCTGTGTGCCCAGCACTGTTTTGGACACTAGGATACAGCAGTGGATGATTCCCTGTGCCATGGACTTATACTCTTATAAGGAGAGACAGATTTAAAAAAAAAAAAAAAGGCCAAGAATGTGATGTCAGATGGTGATAATGTGCTATGGAAGGAAAGAAGACATGAAGAGGCACGGCTAGGGATAATGAGTGAGGGTCTTTTATACTTTTAAATAGGTTAGCAAGAGAAAGCCTGATGACCTTGAAAAGCAGTGAAGGAGTGAGAAATATAGAGATCTAGGGGAACAGCTCTCTAGCCTGTTTCATACTGTGTTGTCTAGATGTGCATCTACTTACCACTCATTCATTAGCTTTGTGCAAACAGAGGCTAAGACTGAGTGGATACCCATCCATCTATTTCCAGAGGCTCCCTCTGGGGATGGATGGGATGGAGTTGTTAGGGCACTAACAAAGGGTGCAAAGTTTTGTAAGCAGAGAACAATAAGCAGAAAACAAAACAAAATGAAACATTTTATTCATTCTCCAAGAGAGGAGAAGGCCTCCACTGCAAGAGATGTGCTGGCACTGAGTCTGCTTTAGCCTCCTTAGGAGTTGGGATTACAGACGTGCATCAGTGTGCCAGGCTTCCCTGCTTGTGTGTGTGTGTGTGTTGCTGAGAATGAACCCAGGGCCTTGCACTTGCTGAGCATATGCTCTACCATCGAGCTGCACCCCCAGCCTCCCAACACCTTCTTTGACCAACTTCGTTGAGGAATAAAGGAGATATTTGAGTAGTGACCACGGTGGCTGTATCTACTACTTTAAAAAGGGTTAAATTTCTTTTTTTCTTTTTTTTGTACCAGGGATTGAACTCAGGGGCACTCGACCACTGAGCCCCATCCCCAGCCCTATTTTGTGTTTTATGTAGAGACAGGGTCTCACTGAGTTGTTTAGCGCCTCACCGTTGCTGAGACTGGCTTTGAACTCGCAATTTGAACTCTCTGGTCTCAGCCTCCCAAAGTGCTGAGATTATAGGTGTGCACCACCATACCTGGCAAAAAAGGTTAAATTTGGGGCTGGGATTGTAGCTCAGTGGTAGAGCGCAGTGTAGAGTTGTGTCCATCTACAACTAAAAAAATACTTCTTTAAAAAAAGGTTAAATTTCTTTTCCTTCTCTTATTCATCCCTTCAATGCCCAGGCCAGACTTCGGTGTTCAAAAGTGTATAAGGTAACATGGAGGAATCTTGGGTTCAGCCACCTTCCCGAGAGTCCCTGGGAGTCCATGTTAGGGCTCTATCTCTGGTGCCTCTGAGGGCTGACTGGGTCTGGGACTGCATAGAGACAAAGGAGCCTCTTAAGAACTTGACCACAGGGTCCTTAGCCCTCACTGGGCCTGTGTGTGGTTTTGGACTCCTGTCCTGGACATCACACTCCGCTCTAGTCCTCATTTAAAAAAAAAATATTTAAAGTTCTGCTACCATCACTAGCTATCTTTTTTTTTTTTTTTAATTTTTTTTAGTTGTTAATGGATCTTTATTTTATTCATTTATTATTTATATGTGGTGCTGAGGATTGAACCCAGTGCCTCACGCATGCTAGGCTAGCACACTACCACTGTGCCATAACTCCAGCCCCGTCATTGTAGATTTTTTCCCCCTGAGTGTTTTATAGTTGTCTTGCCTACCTATCATTTAACAGCATTTTTTAAGGGACCAGCATCTTTCTAAAAATATTCAACTCAGTTTGTTTTTGTACTTTTTAAAAATAATTTCAGGAAAACACCATAACATACAGTTTACTATCTTAACTATTTTTGTTTGTTTGTTTGGTGGTACTAGGGATTGAACCCAGGAGTGCTCTACCACTGAACTTCATCCCCAGCCCTATTTATTTTTTATTTGAGACAGGGTCTCACTACTTTGCTCAGACTGCTCCTGCCTTGGTCTCCTGAGTTGTTAGGATTACAGGCATGTGCCATGGAGCCTGGCAATCTTAACCACTTCTTTTTTTTAAAATATTTTTTAGTTGTAGGTGGACACAATATCTTTATTGATTTATTTTTATGTGGTGCTGAGGATCAAACCCAGTGCCTCACACATGCAAGGCAAGTGCTCTACCACTGAGCCACAATCCCAGCCCTCTTAACCACTTCTTAAGCGTACAGTTCAGTGGCATTAAGCACATGTGTTATTTTGCGACCATCATCTCCAGCCATCTCCAGAATGTTTTCATTTTCTCAAACTGAAACTCTATACCCATTCAACAGTAACTCCCTGTTTCTCACTGCCCCTGACCCCTGGCAATCACCATTTTGCTTTCTGTCTCTGAGATTTGATTGCTCTACATATCTGAGATAAGCAGAATTGTACAATTTTTGTCCTTTTGTTACTGGCTTATTTCACTTGGTATAATTTCCTCCCTCCTTCCCTCCCTCTCTTCCTCCCTCTCTCCCTTCTTTCATCAGAGATTGAACCCAGGGGCACTTAACCACTGAGCCACATCCTCAGCCCTTCTTTATATTTTATTTTGAGACAGGGTCTCCCTGAGTCACTTAGGGACTTGCTAAATTGCTGAGGTTGGTTTTTTAATTTGTTCTTTTTATATATACATTGACAGTAGAATGTATTTTGACATATTATACATACATGGAGTATAACTTCCCATTCTTGTGGTTGTACATGATGTGAAGTTTCACTAGTCATGTATTCATATATGAACATAGGAAAGTTATGTCCAGTTCATTCTACTGTCTTTCCTATTCACATCCCCTCTCCCTTCCCTTCATTCCCCTTGTCTAATCCAATGAATTTCTCTCCTCTGCTCCCTTATTGTGTGTTACATCCACATATCAGAGAGAACATTTAGCCTTTGGTTTTGAGGGATTGGCTTATTTCACTTAGCATGATAGTCTCCAGTTCCATCCATTTACCAGCAAATGACATAATTTCATTCTTTTTTATGGCTGAGTAATATTCCATTGTGTATGTATATCACATTTTCTTTATTCATTCATCTGTTGAAGGGCACTCACATTGGTTCCTAGATTAGCTATTGTGAATTTTCTGCTATAAACATTGATGAGGCCACATCATTATAGTATACTGATTTTAAGTCCTTTGGGTATATGCTAAAGAGTGGGATAACTGGGTCAAATGGTGGCTGTATTACTGCTTTCCAGAGTGGTTGCCCCAGTCCCACCAGCAGTGTATGAGTGTGCATTTTTCCCCACATTGAAGCTGGCTTTGAATTTGTGATCCTCCTGCCTCAGCCTCCCAAGCTGTTTGGGATTACAGGCATGTGCCACCATGCCCATTTAGTATAATTTCCTTTAGGTTCATTTGCAATGTAACATGTTTCAGAATTTCCTTACTTTTTGACAACAAATGACATTCCTTTGTATGCATATATGCCACCTTTTGCTTATCCATTCATCATGTGACCCTTGAGTTGCTCCCACATTTTAGCCATTGTGAGTAATTCTGCTGTGAACACAGGTGTGCCAATATCTGAGTTCCTGCTTTCTGTTCTTTGGGTTTGTACCCAGAAGGAAATTGTTGGATCATATGATAAGTCTATTTTTAATTTTTAAAGGAATTGACTCAGCTTGGTTTTTATAGAAACAACAGTTTTCTTTCCCTACCCTCTCCTCTCACAGTGCTTTATTAAGTTAGGAGATAGTTTTATTAAAGTATAATTGACATACGATATATGCACATATTTAAATGTACAACTTAATGTGTTTTGACATACATATAGACTTGTGAAGTTATCAGCACTATCAAGTCAGGGAACATCTCTGTCACCTTCAGAAGCTTCCTTGCACCTTTGGGGATTACTCTCTCCTACTCCTCTCTGCCCCACCCCGCTACTCAAGTAACCGCCTATGATTCCTGTCATAATTTTGTTTGCATTTTTCCGAGTTCTGTATAAATGGAATAATACAGTATGCACCCCTCTCCTTCCCCCTCTGGCTTCTCTCAGCATAATTATTTTGATATTCATTCAAAATGTTGGGGTGCACCTCAGTGGTCCATTGCTTTTTATTACTGAGTGGTATTCTGTGATGTGAATACAGCACAATTTATTCATTCACTTGTTGACGGACATTTGGGTTGTTTTCAATTTGGGGCTATTACAATAAAGTTACTAAAAGCATATTTGTATCTAAGCCCATGTGTGGACATGTTTTTCCTTTTCTCTTGGGTAAATACCTAGAGGTGGGATGGTCCAGTCACATATAGTAGATGTGTGTTTCACTTTTCCAGAAACTGCCAAAATGTTTTCCCAAATGGTTGTGTCATTTTACATTTCACCAGCAGTGTATGGAGAGTCAGAGTCCTGATGTCTCCATAACTTCGCCAACACTTGTTAATTGGGCCATTCTGGAAGATGTGAATGGTATCTCATAGTTTTAACTTGCATTTTATTAATGACTAATTATAGTGAGCATTTTGTCATGTGCTTTTTTTTTTTATCATCCCTATGTCTGTTTTGGTGATGTGTCTGTTTAAATTTCTGCCTGTTCTTCTTTATTAGGTTATTTTCTTATTTTCGAATTTTGAGAGTTCTTTATTCTGGATTCTCAGCTCTTGGGTCAGGCTGTCTGTTGTAAATAATGAATATTGCCCTGACCTGGCTTAACCAGCGAGGATGAGTTTTGGGTGTCATGGACAAGTCATTGAACTTCTTGGAGCCTCAGTCACCTCATCTGTAAGACGGGCTGCAATAACTACCTCCTGCAGTTCCTGGGGAAACTGAATGAGCCCACAGATGCTCACAAGCTTTCCTTATTCAATGTGGAGAGAAAGCAAAGTTCTTCCTCTGCCAGGAACAGCCAGGGTAGAGATTTCTCTTGAGCCCAGCTCCCTGTCATCAAAACAAAAAAATGAAAGAGAAGGGAAACGACAGACTGGGAAACCACAGGCGATCACAGTGGGCTTGGAAGGCGTGGGTTTGAATGTGCTGCTATAAATGGTTTATGCAAACGAGTTGGAGGCGCTCTTCCCCCTGCCTCTTTCATCCAGGAGAAGCTGGGAGGGAGCCAGGTGCAAGAATTCCAGCATCTCCTCCTGGGGTCCTCACAGTGGGCAGTGAGGATCTGGGATGCTCTTCTGCTGCCTACAGGCATGATGGTCAGATAAGCCTCTGTGTTCGCTTCCTCACTGTTCCAGGACGCACCTGGCTGCCCGGCTTCTTGGCTTTTTCTGTCTGAGTGAGCACCAGTTGGTGCTGCCAATAGTAACCAAGAGAAAGGGGAGGGCCACCTCTGGGGCGGCAAGGTCATGGGCCAGGCAATCTGTCAACTTTGAGTCCCACTGGGTCCAAAGGGACCTGGGACATTGTGGCTGGGACAGTGACCTCTAGGCTGCAACCTGGAGAAGGGGCAGATGGGAGCAAAGCAAGGACCACCTGCCATTGGCCCAGCCTTCCTGCCTGTTCTTCCTTCTTGCATAAAATATACTTCGCGCATGAACAAGTTAAGTGCTGGGGATCCAGTGATTAAAAAGCTCCCTGACTATCCTCAGATCCTTGCTCATATGGGAAGGGGTCTCTTGCTGTCGCTGTAGAGCTGGGGTTGCACAGAGGGCTGGACCTTTCTTGGACAGGGAAGTCTGCTTTGGGGCATTGGAATGATCTCAGAGGAAAGATCCCTCCGAATCAAGAGATGAGGTAAATCAGGAGTTTTTGAGTATATATTTTGGGAGAGGGGCATTCCAGATTGAGGGACAGTACTGAGTCATGGACATGCAAGATGTGGCCATGTTGACACCCATGGCTCGTGTGCACGGAATGCCTGGGCTGGGGGATGTCAGGGGCAATGAGAACAGACACATGGGCTGGCACCAGTTCACAGAGGACTTTGAATGCTCCCCAAAGCGGGGATCAAGTTTATCCTGAGACTCTTAGGAGCTACTGGGTCAGCCTGGCTGCCCTGAGGAGGGGATGGAGTTTGGAGCAAGTATCCATGTCAGGATGATGCTGGTGGCCTAAGCTGTGGGAAAAGCCAGAGGTTGGAAAGAGGGAAGGAATATGGGAGGGCACAGTGACTGCTTCAACAGGGGACTCTAGGCCTACACCGGACTCCTGGCCTGGATCATAGAACCCAAGGGGTAAACCAGGCCATGGAGCCTTGGTTCTGGGGAGCCCATGTTGAGTGGAGTCAGGAAGAGGACTGGGAGGCAGTGAGACCCAGCTGAGAGCTGGCAGGTTCTTGACTTCCCACCAGACCTTGGTGGAAACCAGGGAGGCAGAGGGACTTCTGCTTTAGGTGAGTCTGGAATTCTTTTTTTTTTTTTTTTTTTTGGTACTGGAGATTGAACTCAGGGGCACTCGACCACTGAGCCACATCCCCAGCCCTATTTTGTGTTTTATGTAGAGACAGGGTCTCACTGAGTTGCTTAAGGCCTCACCATTGCTGAGGCTGGCTTTGAACTGGCGATTCTCCTGTCTCAGTCTCCCTAAGTGCTGGGATTACAGGCATGTGCCACCTCGCCCAGCTGAGTCTGGAATTCTTGATTGCCTCTCCCCAAAGGACCCTCTCCCATACTCCTGATGCAGGTAACTTCTGGTTCAGAACTAAAGATGAATGAGGCCCATGCCTCCACTTCACATATGTGAGAACTGTGGCCCCAGGAGGGCATTGACTTGCCCAAGGTCACATAGTGAATTATGTATGATAGGTGGTGTCGTAGCTAGTAAAACAGACCCCTAAGTAAGGTCTAATTTAGCCACCTCCCTTCATTGGTCCTAAGAACAAGGAGTTCTCTCTGAAGGGGAAGTGTGTTTGGCTAAGCAGAGTCACGGATGTGAAGGTGGGGCATTTGCTTAGAGAGGAGAGGGGATCCCTAGGAAAAGATCCCGGCTCCTATATGCCTATTGGTGGAGGATCTGCATTAACCTGCCTCCTGAGTCCTTACCCCATGGGAGAGCAGAACTGAGGAGGCATTAAAAGAGATGCCCTCCCCGGGTCCCCCAACACCCCAGACCCAGGCTCTCACGGATGCTCCCGGGTTGAATTTTGCTGTGGCCTCAGGGTCTGCCGGGACCCCAGGGAAGGCTTCCCCCTCTGAACTTTGAGACCCCCAGTGCAGTGCTGGTTGCCTGCCTGATCCTGGGCCTCAGGGCTGGAGCCAAGAAGAGAAGGAAGGAGGGGAGGTTTCTTGTGGGCAGAGCCTGATACACTACTGGAGAGAGAGGAGGGAAGGATGGGACGGTGGACGCGGTGCACACTGGGAGATGGGGCAGCGGCAGGAAGTGGTTGCAGGGAGCAAATGGGTTTCCTGCCATGGTATTTGCTGGAGGTGGCTGCCCTTCTTGGGCTGTTCTTCTTTGGTCAGAAGGACCACTGTCTAGCCGGGCGCGGTGGCTCAAGC
>PVHX01022095.1:6208-28604 GCA_004024805.1 Geosciurus inauris | reverse complement strand
TTTTTTTTTTTTTTTTTTTTTTTTTTTTTTTTTTTTAACAATACATGTCTTTTTTTTTAAATATCTTTATTTTATTTTTATGTGGTGCTGAGGATCGAACCCAGTGCCTCCCGCGTGCTAGGCGAGCACGCTACCACTGCGCCATAACCCCAGCCCCTAAGTCTTTATTCTTGAGAGGAGTTCTGTGGTCCTATAGCTAGCTTTGTATCTGGTAATGAACCAGTCCTCAGAAACAGTCCTTTATCTTTTTTTTTTTAATATTTTTTGGTTGTCAATATACCTTTAGTTTATTTATTTATATGTGGTGCTGAGAATCGAACCCAGTACCGCAGGCATGCTAGGCAAGTGCTCTACCACTGAGCCACACCCTAGCCCCAGTCCCTTGTCTTTTTACCATTATTCTCTTTAAACCTAAAGGGACCCTGGAAATGATCTATCTTGATCATGAATAGACATTTGAACAAACCTGGAGATCCAAGTCTTTTGGAGGCTGGGATGAAGAGGAAACCAGGGTTTCCTGAGTACTGAGCATTCTGTGGCAGGCTTGGGAGAGGGACACAGTCACTATACTTTTGCTGACTCCTCATGTGACCCTCTCTGTTTCCTCAGACCTAAAATGAGACAACAGATGGAGCTACTGACTTATGGTGCTCTAGATTGATACAGTGCATCTTCTCAGATACCTTCATCCCAGAATATTTTTCCTGAGGATTTAGTCCTAAAAGTGTTCCTAGGAGCCATGGGCCCAGGTCTAAGAATGAACAGGGAAGTGTGTTGGCAGGTGTTCAGAAAGCTCAACCCTCCCCCTGCCTCCACTGCATCTAGAACCAGAAGGGACTTTAATTAAAATCCAGCACTGAGTCTTTCACAGGATAGAAGTTGCCCTTGACAGGTCATGGATCAATCTCTGTGCCGAGCTCAGCAGGATAGACTTGCCCAGAGCCCTAGTTAGGGATGTGTTTTGGCCCTGCCTCCCCTAAGAGATTGCCCTTTTTAGTTCATTCTCTCCCTGAGCATGAGTCCAGGAGCCACCCTTTTGGAGAAAGTCAGAGTAGAATCACTGGCTCTCAGGACTTAAGGATCATGTTCCCGAAATACGAGGCTGGCCCAGACCTATGGAGTAGACCTTTTTGACCTCAGTGGGATCTGGCTGTGAGGGAGTCCCAAAATAACAATCTGAGTGTTTATCTTAGGCTGCCTTTTTCTCCAGGATCTCCAAACACTTGATAAATCCGATCCAGTGCCAAGGACAGGTGGTCAGACAGTCCCTGGGAGACAGAGTGATGACGGGTCCCCAGCTGGAGACTAGCGGGACGGGAAATTCTTCTCTGGCATCATCCTCATCACTCACACCTTCTCCAGAAACTACAGAGATTCCCTCAGGCCACACCAGTGCTGCTCTTGTGTGTGTAGTGGAGGGCACTGGGATTGAACCAGAGGTACAACCCTAGCCTTTTTTTTTTTTTTTTAATGGCCTTGACACTGTGATCCCTCTGCCTCCGTCCCCCAAGTTGCTGGGATTACAGGCACACGTTACCGTGCCCAACCAGTGCTGCTCTCAACACTCTGCTGGCCTCCAGGGCCCTGCTTCCTGTTCCTTTCCTTGATTTGCCAGAGTGGCAGTTCCCTTGTTGGCCGCCAACTCTGGTTGTGACAGGTCTTGTCTTTTTCCTGGGCTCATGCTCTTGTCCTCGTTTTTGGAGGTACTCTGAATGGAAATGCAAAGCTTTAGTCACGCTGTAGTTCTTCAATCAGTTCGCAAACCCAGACTAAACCTGAAAGCACACACACCCATGGGGCCCAGGGTGACAGGTGGATATGACTAGAGTCCAAACCCCAGAGAAAAGTTGACAGTGTTCCTTCATGTTCAGTGACCTGTATCCCTTTCCATGTAAGGAGGACAACAAAAAACTTACATCTTAGCCTGTGACAGTTGGGGGGCATGACTTCACCAAGACATTACAGAGACAGCAAAGGCCTTCCCTTCTGATGAATTAGGAGCCTGAGTTTGTTTGTTTGTTTGTTTGTTTTAAATATTTTTTAGTGTCAATGGGTCTTTATTTTTTTTATTTATTTGTATGTGGTGCTGAGAATCGAACCCAGTCCTCACGCATGCTAGGCAAGCGCTCTACCACTGAGCCACAACCCCAGCCCCATTTATTTATTTTTGTTTGGGGTCATTCATACAGTGACCTGAATTCTCATAATGGTGGAAAACTGTCTTTTTTATTAAAATAATAGCTAACTTTATCAAGTAGCTGCTAATGTCAAGTGCAGCATAAGGCAATTTATATCCTCGAACTCCATGATAGACTCATTTTGTCAGTGAGAAAACTAAGGCTCAGAAGGAAGTAACTTGTCTACAGTTGTGCAGTTGAACCAGCTACTGGTGGAATGAAAATGGGGCCTCCAGAACTGTGCAATCCAAAGTTGGTGTTTTTCGGGCTGCCTTTTACCGTTGGTCACTTCTACATTTTTACATATGTATTCATGGTACTCCTTCTCTCTCATTTCCTAGAACCATCTGGAGCCCAAAGCTGCCCATCTTACATCTGCAGCCACTTTCCTTGGCCTGTGCACGTGCCCAGCACTGATTTTCTACCTAGGAAAGGACCATGCAGCTAGAGATCAAAGTGGCCCTGAACTTCATCATCTCCTATTTATACAACAAGCTGCCCCGGCGCCGGGCAGACCTGTTTGGAGAGGAGCTGGAGCGACTTTTGAAAAAGAAATATGAAGGCCACTGGTACCCTGATAAGCCACTCAAGGGCTCTGGCTTCCGCTGTGTCCACATTGGGGAGATGGTGGACCCTGTGGTAGAGCTGGCTGCCAAGCGCAGTGGGCTGGCAGTAGAGGATGTGCGGGCCAACGTGCCTGAGGAGCTGAGTGTCTGGATTGACCCTTTCGAGGTGTCCTACCAGATTGGTGAGAAGGGGGCTGTGAAAGTGCTGTACCTGGATGATAGTGAGGGCGGTGGTGCCCCAGAGCTGGACAAGGAGATCAAGAGCAGCTTCAACCCTGATGCTCAGGTATTTGTGCCCATTGGCAGCCAGGACAGCTCCCTGTCCAACTCCCCATCACCATCCTTTGGCCAGTCACCCAGCCCCACCTTCATCCCTCGCTCCGCCCAGCCCATCACTTTCACCACCGCCTCTTTTGCTGCCACCAAATTTGGCTCTACCAAGATGAAGAAGGGTGGTGGGGCATCTAGTGGTGGGGGCGTGGCCAGCAGTGGAGCAAGTGGTCAGCAGCCACCACAGCAACAGCCTCGCATGGTCCGCTCGCCCACCAACAACCTGCTGAAGCACAAGAGCCTTTCTTTGTCTATGCATTCACTGAACTTCATCACGGCCAACTCGGCCCCTCAGTCCCAGCTCTCACCCAATGCCAAGGAGTTCGTGTATAATGGTGGTGGCTCACCCAGCCTCTTCTTTGATGGAGCTGATGGCCAGGGCACTGGCACCTCGGCACCCTTTGGGGGTGGTGGGGCCAGCACCTGTAACAGCAGCAGCTTCGATATGACCCAGGTATTTGGAGGTGGCACCAACAGCCTTTTCCTGGAGAAGACACCCTTTGTGGAAGGCCTGAGCTACAACCTGAACACCATGCAATACCCCAGCCAGCCGTTCCAGCCTGTTGTGTTGGCCAACTGACCACTCATCACCTCAGGGGGCCAAGAGCACTTCAGACCACAAAAAAGAAAAAGGAGAGAAAAGGCCAAAAAAAAAAAAAGAGGAAAAGAAAACTGTACAAAAAGATTTCCAATCTTCTCACTCTCGTGTCTAGAAAAAAGATCCAGGCCAGGCATGGAGTAGGAGGGGGCTCCTGAAGCACCGAATTGTTAACTCAACACCCCCGGCCGTTTTCCTGCCTGCCTCTGATTTATTTGGTTGGTTTGGGTTTTGTATTTCTTTTTCTTTTCTTTTCTTTTTTTTTACATGTAATTTTCTATATAACATCTTTAATTAGTGGCTTCCTGTGCTAAGAATGGTCCAGATGTGAATTGCTGCTCCCTGCTCCCTCCTCCCTCCTTCACACTCCTTAAAGATTGGTGTGTCCGAGCTCACAGGGAAGGAAGAGCTGCAGCTGGGGCCAAACCCTCCCAAGTAAGGAGAGGCTGGCCCATTTCACTGCCTGCCCCCCAGCTATCCTCTCACTCAAAGCCATCCAACCTCAGCAGGGCTTCTTGGGCCCTGCCACCCAAATAGGTCTGACCCCAGCCCACACTCCCTTTCAAGCTGGGTCACAGGGAGTTGCTGGCTAGCCACTTGACACCCTCCCCAAAGAGCTAATGTCTGTGACTACAGGGAGGTTAGCACTTTGTCTTGTTGAAATCCTTTCATCTCTGTCCTGTGGCCTGATCTACATCCCCTCCAGGCCTAGATGATTATCATGGTCTTGGACACCCAGCATGGTTAATAAGCATGGCCTCTTTGTCTAAGGCAGCCCTTCTTCCCTGGGCCTGAGGCTGTGGGCTGGGAAGTGGGGATAAGGTAGGGGTGTGTGTGTGTGTGTGTGTGTGTGTGTGTGTGTGTGTGTGTGTACATGTGTACATGTACACCCTTGTGAGTGTGTGGTTTGCTGTCCTGTTCTAAAGGATTCCAAGCCATGTGAAACTTCCCTCTGGATGTGATTCTGGGTTGCAGCAAGTGCTTATTTATGAGGTTGGGGAATGGGCTGGGGGTGGGTTGTCAGTTCTTTTGTAAGGCAGTACACATGGAGGGGGTGACATTGGCTGAGCCTAAGGCACTCCCAAGGGAAAGCACTGCAGAAGGAACTGGTTTCCAGACTGCAGAGGGATCTGCACTTTTGTTTTGACCAAAAAGAAGAAAATTATACAGACACACATACATTCACATATATAGGGAAAATATATACACACACACGTGTGTGTGTGTATATGCATGTATGTGTATGTGTGTGTGTATATATATAAAAGCTCTGAAGGGCAGAAGGAATATCCAAGCCTCTGATGCCTAAGAGAAGTCCCTAGACTTCAGTGACCCTGTTGTGCAACCTTAGCCCAGGATGGGAGCTGTTTACCTGAGCTCCATTGGTGGGGGAGTTGGGGGCAGGGAGATAGGGCCCACTTTTGGAGTCAGTCAGTGCCTGTAGTGGGCAGTCCTGAGCCTTGAGTTGTGACTTTTTGGTCTTTGGGTTGTGCTGTTTGACTACATCTGTGCCCCTGCCCGTGAGTTTCTTGGTCCCTCTCTTGCCATCCCCCTCACTGCCCTTACTTATCCTACCTGCCCTGGACCTTGATGCTATGAGGCATGGTCTCCTGGGTAGGCCAGGCTGGACAGGCATGCGGTCCTCCCAGCCATTGTACTTGGGATACAGAAGGGCATTGGCTCCCTTCCTCTGGAGAAGAGAGGGTTTTCTCCAACCCAGGGCATAGCTTCTGAGCCACAGTGCTTTGGTAATGGGGTACTTGGCATCATGGCTCCGTCACTGGAAAGCACCAAAGTCCTGGCCCCCCACCCTACTCCATTCTTCCAGGGACCCCAAGTGGGTACTGCTGTGGCAGTGAGTCTGGCCCAGACAGACACTGCCGGCCTCCCCTCCCTACAATGGGCACCAGCTCTACCTCCCCAGCAGGGCAAGGCCCTGGCTTCTCAGCCCAGCACCATATGTTCCTCTAGACTTCTTGGGCCAGCCCAGTCTGGGCCACCCTCTCCCTCATCCTCAGCTCCCATGCAGGTGACAGCCCAGGCAGATAGCTCCTCTCTGGGAAAGGTTGGATGCTGCCTTATCCCCCTTCCAGCCCCTCCTGTGCGCACACACACTGGTACCACCCGCACCCAGGCCAGCTTGTTTCTCACCACATGCAGGGAGAGGGGGAAACCAATCCCTTCCTGTCTCTTGAAATACGAAGAAAAATGTGTGTTCAGGAGCATGGCTCCTACACTGGGCGCTTGGGCCCAGTTCAGTCTGTCTCGTCTCAAATCTAGGCATTTTTGCTTCAATTTTATTTTTTTTAAGAAAACAAAAACAAAAATCTGCACTAATTTACCTGGTTTCGTAGGAAAACTTTTTTTTTTATTTTTTACATTTTTTGGTGTCCGTTTGTATTGAATAATTTGCTACATTTGTAAAATGTAAGAGGTATATATGATATATGTATATTTCTAACGTAAGAAATGTAATTTTTTTCTTTTCAAGGTTTTTTCTTAAAAAGAGGAGAGAAATTGATATTTTTTCAGGAAAAACAAACTTTAAAATAAAAAAAGAGGAGAATAAACCTTTTTCTCCCCTTGCCCCATCCTCTCTCTGTCTATCCCTCTTTCCCAGGAACAAATCAAAAGATGGATTATCTTGTAAAGAATGTAAACTGTCAGTCCAGAATGGTGTCTTTTTCTCAATGCAGGGAGCTATAGATTCTCTCATTGTCTCCCGAGGAGTAGGAGGGGGCATTGAGGCAACTGGAGAGAGCCAGGGGAGCAGGGTAATGACTTTTTTTTCTTTAGTGAAGGAGGAATACAATCAAGTGTTTTGTATTCAGAATGTTGTGCAATATTTTGGAATGGGACATTGGTGTGTTAGAGATTTAGTTTAAAAACAAGATTGATCAAATCTGTACAGTTTATATTGTTCCAGATTTTTTTAAGTTTGTATTAAAAGCATGATATATAATAATAGCCCTCTCCTTGCTCCTAACTTGTTTTGTTTATGGGGTTTCTTGGGATGCAGAGAATGAGAGTGACCCAACCCCTATCCCTGGGTGGACATAACTGACCTCTTGGTGTGCCCGCAGCCACAGTCCTTTTCCATGTTGCAGACAGGTTCCATGGGGCTAATAGACATTCCCTTGGTTGGTAGTAGGTGAGGCCAGGACTGGAAACAGGGCCTTGAGATTGGGGTACCTCTTTGTGGCTACTCTAGGAACTGCCTATTCCTTGGGAGCAAGAGAGAGGACTCAGCCTCCAGCCTGCTCTAGATACAGTATTTGCATACCCAAGCCGCTTGATCCTTAGATAAGGGCAAGAAAGAGGAAAGCCCACCTAAGCCAGGTTTTGTCCAAACACCTGATGCTTGGGTTCTCAGTCCTCTTCTTGGGCTGGACACCTCCCTAGCTGCTTCAGAGGTGACAGACTGCCTGAGCCCAGGGTTAGAAAGCAGACCACTTTCTGCATGGGCTGATTTCCCTGAGATTTCAGCCATCTCTTCCCTCTCCCAGGGCCACAGGATCATGTTTTTCTTCACAAGGCCAGGGTCCATTAATACCACCCAAGATCTTTGGGCTGAACTGGGCCCAGAGTATTTGTGAGAGTATTTGTGGAATCTTTTTTGGGGGAATGGGGACATACCAGGGATTGAACTCAAGGGCACTCGACCCCTGAGCCACATCCCCAGCCTCTTTTTATATTTTATTTACAGACAGGGTCTCACTGTGTTGCCAGTGCCTCGCTGTTGCTGAGGCTGGCTTTGAACTCATGATCCTCCTGTCTCAGCCTCCCCAGCCACTGGGATTATAGGCATGCGCCACAGCACCAGGCTTATTTGTTGAATCTTTTCACCCAGACAGCAGCCTGTGGTGAAGGCCAAGTTAGATTGCCTGCCTAAATTCACAAAACTAGTATGTGGTAAGGCTGAGATTTTGATTTGTGTCATGTATTCAATCCAGTCATCTTGAGCAGTGTTAGGCCCTTGTCAGAGAACAAACCAGTGCCTGCCTTTCCAGAGCTGATCTCAAATATTTGATAAGCTGTGATAACTGCTTTGGGAGCATGATGATGGGGATGGGGAGCCTTGAGACTTTCAAGCTGGGGCGGAGGGCAAGCAGGTGTTACGGGGTATCAGCAGGGTGGGGTGTCTCCAGGCTCCTCACTTTACAAACAGGCCAACACAGCCCTTCCCCACCACAAGCATGTGCACTTCTTGTACCTAGAGGCTCTGGGGCCAAATATCCAGCTTCCGGACAGCATCCCAGAGCCCTGGTGTCTAGCTCCTGCCACTGGCTGCTTCCCAAAGTGTCAAGAAGAGGGAAGCCCCTGGTCCAGACACAGGGGTCTCATTCTTCTATCCCAACATAGAGAAAGCCAGACTGTCCTGTGTACAGGCTGTCTACCAGTCATGGGCCCCAGAGCAGAGGTGGGACGGCCCCTCTGCCACTCATTCCTATTTATAAACACAGGTCCTGACTCAGCAGGTGCCAGGATCACCTGTTCCATTGTCACTCAGACATGCTGAGACTGACTTCTGGGACAGCTAGTCCTTCCAGCTCAAAGTGTGGACACTACATATTTGAACAAATCCCCAACTCCTCCATGGTATGGACACAGAAATGACTCCATGCCATGGGTTATTCACCAATTGCTCACTGTCTCTGAAGAGTGAGCAGGAGACCGGAGCGGGGGCAGCTGTAAAGGACTGCCTGGGACCTCTGCCCTGCAGCAGGGGAAGAAAACATTTTGGCATACTTGGAGAGTTCCTCCAAAAAAGGGCCTCCTTGGGGCTGGGACTGTGGCTCAGTGGCAGAGCGCTTGCCTCACATGCGTGAGGCACTGGGTTCGATCCTCAGCACCACATACAAAGCAATAAAATAAAGACATTGTGTCCATCTACAACTAAAAAATATTTAAAAAAAAAAAAAAAAAAAAAAAGGGCCTCCTTTGTGCACCTGAAAAATCATCCCTGGGCATCCACTGTGTTCTGGAAACAGGTGGGGGGCAATTTCAGGACGCATATACACAAGGCCTGGGAGCCCACAGATCCAAGAAGGCTTCCTGGAGGCATGAAGAGAGAGTAGAAGTTAGTAACGAAAGAAAAGACAAGGCCACACCCCTCCCAGGGAATCCCCATCAAGAGGGCACCCATCAGAGGTAGGGGAGGAGCCTGGACCCTGTTCCTTAGAAGCACAGGTACTGCCGAGTGCAGTGGCGCACGCCTGTAATCTCAGCAGCTAGGGAGGCTGAGGTAGGAGAATCACAAGTTCAAAGCCAGCCTCGGCAAAGGCAAGGCACTAAGCAACTCAGTGAGACCCTGTCTCTAAATATAATACAAAATAGGGCTGGGAGCCGGGTGCAGTGGAGCAAGCCTGTAATCCCAGCACTTTAGGAGGCTGAGACAGGAGAATTGAGTTCAAAGCCAGCCTCAGCAACAGTGAGGTGCTAAGCAACTCAGTGAGACGTCTCTACATAAAACACAAAACAGGGCTGGGGATGTGGCTCAGTGGTTGAGTACCTCTGAGTTCAGTCCCCGGTACCAAAAAAAAAAAAAATAGGGCTGGGGATGTGACTCAGTGGTTGAGTGCCCCTGAGTTCAATCCCTGTACACCCCCCTCAAAATAAAGAAGCACAGGTACCAATTCCAGCCCTGCTGCTCCCTAGCTGGGGGACCTCCAGTAACCCACTCCACCTACTTTGCCTCAGTTCCCTCACCTCTAAAATGAGAAAAATAATTAATACTTTCTTGTGAAAAACAATAATGGGTAGGGAATGTTGGGGCACTGGCACTGGTCTGGAGTAAATAAGTATCACTTTCATCAACATGGCCATTATTGTCCATCCTCAAAGGCCACCAGCCAGCCCCATATGGTCTATTGCCCTGCACCTACAAACAGGCCCAAACCCAGGCCTGCCAGCAATGGGACCAGGTTGGGGCCGAAAAGAAAGCTTTCACTTTAGAGCCTGGCAGCCACAGCCCTATCTCACTTAGGTGACAAGCTGCCTCCAGTAAGAGGACATCCCATGAAGTGCAGCAAATTCTAAATTCTACTCCCCTCTTCTCCAGGGGCCTGCCTCACTCCTCATGGGCATGGTCCTCAACGTGTATCTCCAAAGCCTTCTGGGAGTTTCTTCTTGAAGAGGCAGATGGGTGGGTAGGGGTGATTCATGCAGCAAATTCTCCCTCCTCAATGCCTGCCTGAGTCAGCACCCCTAGGCTAAGGAGATGCCACTGTCTGGTCCCTACCACTGCTGCCTCCCTGTGAGTGATTTGGGGTGGAGGGACACATTCTCTCCTCTGCATGGTCCTGGCCAGCCTAGCCAGCCAAGTCCTGCTTGAGTAGGGCCTGTGGATGGGCTGGGCCCACTGGGAAGTCTCCAAGGCCTTGGGCAATATGAGCTTATTCATTCTCTGGCTTTGATTTGGAAAATTTCACTGCCAGCAAGAGAATTGGGTTCTAGGTTCTTTCTTTTCTTTTCTTTTTCTTTCTCTCTCTCTCTTTCTTTCTTTTCCTTCCTTACTTCCTTCTTTCCTTCTTCCTTCCTTCCTTCCTTCCTTTCTTTCTTTCTCTTTCTTTCTTGGTACTGGGGATTGAACTCAGGGGTACTCAACCACTGAGCCACACCTCCAGCTCTGTCTTGTGTTTTATGTAGAGACAGGGTCTCACTGAGTTGCTTAATGCCTCACTGTTGCTGAGGCTGGCTTTGAACTTGTGATTCTCCTGTTTCAGCCTCTCAAAGTGCTGGGATTACAGGCATGCTCCAGGGCACCCAGCTAGGTTCTAGGTTCTTAAAGCTGCCAATTCACTGCGTAACCTTGAATGTCTCTTGACATCTGTCCCAACTGCACAATGAGGGACAGTGGGGTCAAGCCCCTGTCCAGTTAGGCCATTCAGGCTGTTCCCTGGGCTAGTACCTCTGCCTGCTCTGGTGAGGACCCTTGGAGGGCCCTGCACTGTGGTACCTTCCCCAGGGAGAGGGGGAGAAAATAACCAGCGAGCCACATAGTATGGCTGGGATACCCCAAAGTATGAGAACCTCATCCAACTCAACTACTGTTGAGCTGTGGCATGGCTAGGTAAGTCTGGGCAGGGGAAAAGTGGCCTGGGTATCTGCATTCTTTTTTCTCTACCGTGATCTACTGTATTCAATATTCAGCATTCAACATGGTACCCTGGAGCGGCTAGAATACTTGCCTAATATGCATGAGGTCCAGGGTTCTATCCCCAGCACTAAAAAGAAAAAAAGAAAAAGAAACTACATGGAGCACCTGTAAATGCTGACATTGTTCTAGGCATAAGAAAAATATGCATGCGAGCCCCGGGCACAGTGGCGCACGCCTGTAATCAGCACTTAGGGAGGCTGAGACAGGAGAATCACGAGTTCAAAGCCAGCCTCAGCAATGTCAAGGCGCTAAGCAACTCAGTGAGACCCTGTCTCTACATAAAACACAAAGTAGGGCTGGGGATGTGACTCAGGGTTGAGTATCCAAGTTCAATCCCCTGTACCAAAAAAAAAAAAAAGAAGAAGAAGAAGAAGAAAAATATGGGAGAAAAGCAAAGTCCCTGCTCTCCTAAAGCAAGGTTCTATTGACCACAAACAAATGAGAAAGTGTCACATCACATGAGGATGTGGTTTTAAGGTAATCACAACAGCCAGGCATAATGGCACACTTCCATAATTCCAGCTACTTAGGAGACTGAGACAAGAGGATTGCAAGTTCAAGGCCATGCTAGGCAACTTAGCAAGACCCTGTTTAAAAATGAAAAATGAAAAAGACTGGAGCTGTAGCTCAGTGGTAAAGCACCCCTGGGTCCAATACTGGAAAAGTAATTATCACAATAATGGTAGCTAATGACCTAATGACCCCTTCGCTTGGGTGGTCAAGACAAGGTAGGCCTTCCCAAGGCCTTCCTGTGATCTGAATTACAAGATCTCCTGTCACATGCTTAACGGAGATCAGCAAAAGGATGAGTTGCTTCAAAGACTGAGAGACAAGAACAAGCATGGTGTGCCATGCACAGGCCAACAGCACATCATGCATTCAACGTGGAGGGCCTTGTGAACTTGATGGGAAGTTGGAATTTTATCTTGCCCCCTAAGTTGCCCCAAGTAGTGGGACAGCGGGCTGGGAATGTACGTCAATGGTAGAGCACTTGCCTACCAGGTATAAGGCTGGATTTTTTTTTTCTTTTTTTGGTACTGGGGATTGAACTCAGGGGCACTCGACCACTGAGCCACATCCTCAGCCCTATTTTGTGTTTTATGTAGAGACAGGGTCTCACTGAGTTGCTTAGCACCTCGCCATTGCTGAGGCTGGCTTTGAACTCGTGATTCTCCTGTCTCAGCCTCCCAAAGTGCTGGGATTACAGGCTTGCGCCACTGCACCTGGCTTAGGATTTTTTTCTTTCTTTCTTTTTTGTACTTGAGATTGAACCCAGGGGTACCTAACCATTGAGCCACACATCCAGTCTTTTTCTTTAATATTTTATTTAGAAACAAGGTCTTGCTGAGTAGCTCAAAGCCTCACTAAGTTGATGAGGCTGCCTCAGCCTACGAAGCCACTGTGATTACAGGCGTGTGCCACCGTGCCCGAAGCCTGACTCTGATTCTCAGCACTGCCACACACACACACACACACACACACACACACACATCATAGCCAGATGTGCACCTGTAATCCCACTGACTCCAGAGGCTGAAGGAGGATCTCAAGTTTGAGGCTGGCCTAAGCAATTTAGCAAGATCCTGTCTCAAAATAAACAATAAAAAGGGCTGGGGATGTAGCTCAGTGATTCAATCCCCAGCACCAAAAAAAAATTAGCAGAGAAGCTTTCTCTCACACTGAATCCACAAATCTTTCCAGAATCCCTCCTGTGTGCCAGGCCATGAGCTGGGCCCTGCACATGGACTGGCTGGAGGAGCAGACCCGAGCCCTTCTCTCAGGTGGGTTCCAACGGTGGAAAATAAACCCAGACCATCCTGACTTCAACATTCCAAAGAGGTCCACACCAGAGGAAGCCCAGGAGCTAGAAGCACCCAGAGGAGGTTCTAATGCTGGAAGGCTTTTCAGAGGGGTGATAAAAGCCAGTGTAGGAAGTGTTTGAAGAATCAAGGAATATCCCATGTGCACAGATGCCATTGCAGATTGAGCGGGGGAGGTCACCGGACGTGATATTGAGGAAGCCCCAGGGAGTCAGTGGGGAGGTAGAGGAGGAACAAGACTCCAGGTTGGAGAAGTGAGGGGGTGAAGCCACGGACACAGCAAATGTACATGGCTTCTTCAAGAAGCCACAAGAGCCGGCGCGGTAGCACACTCCTGTAATCCCAGCGGCTTGGGAGGCTGAGGAAGGAGGATCCCGAGTTCAAAGCCAGCAAAAGCAAGGCACTAAGCAACTCAGTGAGACCCTGTCTCTACATAAAACACAAAATAGGGCTGGGGATGTGGCTCAGTGGTGGAGTGCCCTGAGTTCAGTCCCCCGTACAAAAAAAAAAAAAAACACACACAAGAGCTGTTCAGAGGGCAGAAATCCAAAAACCCAAAACTACAAATCCTCTAAAAGATAACAGAGATCTTTGTGACCTTGAATTAGGCGGATTTCTAAAATACTCTTCAAAGGCAAGATCCAGGAGACAACAACATTTAAGAACTTCTAAAAATACACTATTAAGACAATGAAAAGATAAGCCAAGCCAGGCGTGGTGGCGCACCTCTGTATTCCCTGCACTTTGGGAGGCTGAGACAGGAGAATCACGAGTTCAAAGCCAGCCTCAGCAATGGCGAGGCACTAAGCAACTCAGTGAGACCCTGTCTCTACATAAAACACAAAATAGGGCTGGGGATGTGGCTCAGTGGTCCAGTGCCCCTCAGTTCAATCCCTGGTACCAAAAAAAAAAAAAAAGATAAGCCAGACTGAAAAAATATTTGCAAATCATATATTTGATAAAGGACTAGTAGCCGGGCGCGGTGGCTCACACTTGTAATCCCAGCACTTAGGGAGGCTGAGACAGGAGAATTGCGAGTTCAAAGCCAGCCTCAGCAATGGCGAGGCACTAAGCAACTCAGTGAGACCCTGTCTCTACATAAAACACAAAATAGGGCTGGGGATGTGGCTCAGGGGTCGAGTGCCCCTGAGTTCAATCCCTGGTACCAAAAAAAAAAAAAAAAAGATAAAGGACTAGTATCCAAAATATAAAAAAGCTTTCAAAACTCAATTACAGCTGGGCATGGTGGCGCACGCCTGTACTCCCAGTGGCTCTGGAGGCTGAGGCAGGACCATCACAAATTCAAGCCAGTCTGGGGATTTAGGCCCTCAGCAATTAAGCAAGATCCTGTCTCAAAATAAAAAACATTGCTAGGGGGCTGGGATTGTAGCTCAGTGGTAGAGCGCTTGCCTCGCACGTGTGAGGCCCTGGGTTCG
Source organism: Geosciurus inauris (assembly GCA_004024805.1). Taxonomy (NCBI): domain Eukaryota; kingdom Metazoa; phylum Chordata; class Mammalia; order Rodentia; family Sciuridae; genus Geosciurus; species Geosciurus inauris. The sequence continues at coordinate 14,518 of PVHX01022095.1, read as the reverse complement.
ATCCTCAGCACCACATACAAAGCAATAAAATAAAGACATTGTGTCCATCTACAACTAAAAAAAAAAAAACATTCCTAGGTATGTAGCTAGTAGTAAAGTGCTCCTGGGTTCAATCCCCAATACCAATCCCCCCATGCAAAAAAAAAAATTCTTAATTACATAACGAGACAGAAATGTTTTAATCAGCACATGCTGTATACATAGATTGAAATATCACACTGTACCCCATTATGTACAGTTAATACATTTTGATCAAAAATATAAAAACTTGAGCCGTTAGCCAGGCGTGGTGGCGCACACCTGTACTCCCAGCACTTAGGGAGGCTGAGACAGGAGAATCTCTAGTTCAAAGCAGCCTCAGCAATGGCGAGGTGCTAAGCAACTCAGTGAGACCCTGTCTCTACGTAAAACACAAAATAGGGCTGGGGATGTGGCTCAGTGGTCGAGTACCCCTGAGTTCAATACCCAGTACCAAAAAAAAAAAAAAAGAAAAAGAAAAGAAATAAGGAAATCCAGGTAGAGATTCATTCTCAGGGTGACGTGGCAGAGTCGGGGAGCCCTCCTCAACTAAAGGGGGTAAGGGAGCCTCCTCTGAGTAGGTGGCAGTTAAGCTCAGGTGGGAAGATACAAAGGAGCCCAGAAAGGGTCACCTTGTTTCCTGTGGGCCCCCTCCTGTTAGACTGTCCTCCCTCAGCTGTCCCTGTTCCTCAGCTCCTTTTCTGCTTGACACCATGAAGTCTTAACATAGCTTTGCATGAATCCAGCCCTTTCTGTTCTTGGTTCAAGGAGGCCTCTCACCCTGGATCGGCTGACATACTGAAACGGGCAAAGAAAATGTGCCAAGGCAGCAAAACAGGCATCTCAGGAGCCCAGCTGGCTTGTCCTGCAAGGGCACCCTGGGAACCTGTCCCATAGGACTTGGGGTTGTCTTCCAGATCAGAGCACATGCTTTGGCACAGGGCACCCCTCTCATGCAAGGCTGGAGGGGAGGCAGGCTGACCTAGCCAGCCACTGTCCTGGCCTTTGTGAGAGCAGCTCTGGTCTCTTGTTCATGTAGGGCTGGGGACAGGCCAGGTTGGCCCAAGGCCTAGAGGGGAGGGTTAGTGCCATAGAAGGGGGGAATGCCAGGACCTCTCTTTGGACACAATGTCCTAGACTGCTCCATAGCTTGGCTGGCCAACAAGGAACAGTGGCTGGCAGAGGGTATGGGCAGCTGGCCGACTGGGTGGAGGGGCAGCTGGCCTGAGCAAAGGGCTTATTCTTACAACCTGTCCTGCCACCTTGGGCAAGGAGAGGGCAGCGGCCCCAGGAGGGACCTCAGCAGTTCCTCTCTACCTTATGCCTTTATTTCCCCCATAATATCAGTAAGTGCCATAATATGAGCTAAGTTCTATAGCTGTGCAGAATCAGAAAATGCTGGCCTGGCCCCTTACTAGCTATGTGACCTTGGGTAGGTCACCACCTTTTTCTTTTTTAGTTGTAGATGGACACAATGTCTTTATTTTATTCTATTTTATTTTATTTTATTATTATTATTTTTTTAGTTGTAGATTGACACAATGTCTTTTTTATTGGTTTGTATGTGGTGCTGAGGATCGAACCCAGGGCCTCACGCATGCAAGGCAAGCGCTCTACCGCGGAGCTACAATCCCAGTGCCTAAATGAAAATTTTTAAAAAGGCTGGGGATGTGGCTTAATGGTTAAGCGCCCCTGGATTCAATTCCTGGTACCAAAAAAAAAAAAAAACCATCCACCACCTCTTTGGGTGTGAATGCATGAAAATCATTTAGGACAGTGACCATCACAGAGAAAGAATTTTTTTTTAAAAATATTTTTCTTAGTTGTCAATGGACCTTTATTTTATTTATTTATATGTGGTGCTGGGAATCAAACCCAGGGCCTCACACATGCTAGGCAAGTGCTCTACCACTGAGCCACAACCCCAGCCCCACAGAGAAAGAATTTAATACAGTAAAGTTTGCTATCACCACGTTAATAAACAATAACAACACTTATTATTAAGGGCTCCTGTGTGCCAAGAGCTTTACCTGCATTATCCCAAATTCTGGCTGCAATCTTTTTTTTTTTTGGTACTGGAGATTGAACTCAGGAGCACTCGACCACTGAGCTGCATCCCCAGCCCTATTTTGTGTTTTATGTAGAGACAGGGTCTCACTGAGTTGCTTAGCACCTCGCCATTGCTGAGGCTGGCTTTGAACTCACGATTCTCCTGTCTCAGCCTCCCTAAGTGCTGGGATTACAGGAGTGCGTCACCACGCCTGGCTTCTGGCTGCAATCTTGTAGGCAGTTCTCATCATTCATTCATTCATTCATTCATTTATTTATTAAATTTTTTTTAGTTGTAGATGAACACAATATCTTTATTTTATTTATTTTTATGTGGTGCTGAGGATCGAACCCAGTGACTCATGCATGCGTGGCAAGCGCTCTACCACTGAGCCCCAGCCCCAGCCCTTATCATTCATTTTATAGGTGAGGAAACTTAGCTCCAAGAATCAAAGTGACAAGCCTAAAGCCACACAGTTGATATTAGGGGGCTGAATGGCTCCCCACGTGGGAACCCAGCTTCCCTTATGGGCAGAAGGATCAGTTGGGTGGCTCTGGGAGGTTCCCAAAGACTATGTGGAATGGAGGGGCTAAAGGGTTCCTTGGGACATCAGCTGAATCCAGCCTCCTAGCCTCACACAGGACATTCCTGGCAGAATCCAAACTCAGATTCAGGCATCAAAGTCAAGCATCCAAGAAGGCCTGGGAGTGGGAGGCGTGTGCAGTCATTCCTTTGCTCATGTAGCAAATATTTATCGGGGGCAAGAGTTGGGTACTGCCCTAAGAAGACCTAAAGTCAGACCCCCACAACCCACTGAGGATTGGCCCAGGGCACTCTACCACTCAGCTATATGTCAGCCCTTTTTGAAATTTAATTTTGAGACAGGTTCTTGCTAAATTGCCCAGACTAGCCTCAAACTTAGGATCCTCTTTCCTCAGCCTCCTGAGTTGCTAGGATTACAGGTGTACAATATCACACTCAGCTCAATCCACATACCTTGCAAGTGACAGTATCCACAAAGTCTGGCTCAGGCTGGGCACATTAGTGCACACCTGTAATCCCAGCAACTCAAGAGGCTGAGGGAAAAGGATCAGAAGTTCTAGCACAGCCTGGGCAACTTAGTGACCGGTCTAAAAATAAAATTTTAAAAAGGGCTGAGGTATAGCTCAGTGGTAGAGTGCCCCTAGGTCATATTCTACTACCAAATGGGGAAAAAAAGGTGTATGGCTTGGAAGGTGGGGTGACTTCCAGTATTCCCACTGACTTTTATTTTTTCTGTCAGTGCTGGGGATGGAACCCAGAGCCTCCAACATGCAGGCAAGTGCTGTAACACTAAGCCCCTCAGTCTCCAACAAACCAGGACACCTGCTTACCCTAGCTGGAGGAGTTTGCTCCACGCCTTAATTTCCTCAACTGTAAAAGGACACTGACTCTCCCTTCACATTGTTTGATGGTAAGAGGAGCATAAAGTCCTAGGTTCACAGTCCAGGCCAGCAACTGGGAGTTGGAATAGTGTCATTCATGTCTTGCTAGTGAGGCCAAGCAAGAGGATGGTTCGGGTTAGTGTGGCTATCCCCACTTTGCAAATAAGGTTCTCAGAGTGTCAGAGAAGGCCTGATTAAATGTCTCCCTCATCCCAGCACCTCCTCTTAGTAGGTGCTCAAAACAAGTGATGGTGGGCTATCTCAGCATGTGAGACTATGTGAGACTGGAAGGGACTATCAGGTGCTCCTAGGGATCTTGTAAGAGGGTGGCTAGGAAAACCTCCCCACTGCCCCAGCCCACAGGGCACAAGCTCCACTTGCAGCTACAGCCAGGCCACAAAACAGGCTGGATACCCAGCTCCCTGGGGCAAAGACCAAAGTCCACAAAGAACTGACAGGCCTAGCAGACACCACCTACCAGTCCAGGACCTGGCCAGGTCTTGCATTGTGCCAGGTCCCTGGGAGGGGGTTAGGAGCAGATAAGGAGAGTTCCTAATTACTGAGCTAAGTACTCACCAGATGTTGACCTGGCTCTGTTCTTTCCTATGACACTAGAAGGAGACTATAGGTGTGAATACTTAGGCTCAGAGAGGCAAAGTCTGCCCAAGGTTACCCAGAGGTATGCAAAGAATCATTTACCAATGGGCTTCACAACTTTAGAATTTAAGACACATAGTGGCCCAGGCTGTGGAAGGCTTCCTGAGGGGTCAAGGACCTACAGAGTCCCCAAAGTCCGAGTCAGAGGGGAAACCATTGTGCCGTGGAAGCTGCCCTAGGCCCCACAGTGGCTCCCACCATAGTCTGGGCTTCGGAGGGGGCTCAAGATTCCTAGTAAAAGCAGTCGTAGCCGGGTGTGGTGGCTCAAGCCTGTAATCCCAGCACTTAGGGAGGCTGAGACAGGAAAATCGCGAGTTCAAAGCCAGCCTCAGCAACAGCGAGGTGCTAAGCAACTCAGTGAGTCTCTGTCTCTACATAGAACACAAAATAGGGCTGGGGATGTGGCTCAGGGGTCAAATCCCCCTGAGTTCAATCCCTGGTACCAAAAAAAAAAAAAAAAAAGCAGTAGTCCCTACCCACGCGGGCTACCCCTTTCCCCGCGGTGTGTCCCACTGGAGGGGCCCTCAGTGTCCCTTTGGAAGCTAACAGTAAGGGGAGAGGGCTGGGGCAGGCGAGCCCGCTCCAGAAGAAGGTGGGCCTGGCCCCTGGCGGTCTGCTGGCAGCCGGGGAAGCGGGTGCGACGGGGAGGGGAAAGGAGGGAAGGTTACGTAAGGCGCGGCGCGGGGGCGGGGCGTCGGCGCACGGATGCGAGGGCAGGGAGAGCCGGTGGGGCGCCCCTCCTGTGCAGAGCCCGGCTGTTCCGCCCACGTGACTCCGGAATAGCCTCCCCTCCCCGCGACCGCGCCGCGGAGCGGGGGAGGGGAGGGCGCCCAGGGAGACCAGGGGCTGGCAGGGCGCGGGGCCTGGCCGGGTCGCTCGTCCGCTCTGTACACAAGCGCAAGCGGGGCCTGGAGAGGAGCTGGGCTGGGGGCCGTCTTGCTGCGGCCTGCGGCTTACGAGATAAGGGGACAGCCCCAGCCTCCCGGCCCCGGCATGAGGCGCCCTTGCTGCCTCTAAGCCCTTTGCTCTTCCCGAGGGCCAGACGCTGTCACACCTCCCGCCCTGCCCGGTCTGCTGCTGCTTGGCCGAGGCCGCCGGGGCCGGCGAGCTGATGGGCCGCGCGCCTCACCGCTCCCGCTGCCCCGCGGCGGCCCCTGCTCCCTGGGCGCGCCGACTTCACCGCGCGCCTCGGCGTTATTTATAGCTGCGCTCCCTGCGGACGGCCCCGGAGGGAGGCGGCGATACCCCGCGGCCCCGGTAACTGCAGGTTCCAGGCGGGAAGGCACCCGCTCCCTGGCCAGTCGTCCGGGTGCAGGCAGAGCGAGGCAGCCGGTTGTCCAGGCAGGCTCCCTGCGCCCTTGGGAGAGGGAGGCGGGGGCCAGCTACCTCCGAGCTCATCCCCAGCTCGCACCCACCACCGCCTTTGCTCTCCCCCTTTCTCCTGGGCAGGGCATCGTCCTCGGCCTCCTCACAGGCCACAAGGAGGCTGCCTAGTACCGGTTCCAGAGTTCCGCAACAGACTTCTCTGAGTGGGCCTCAGAGGGGCAAGGCCCGGGCCCCTACATTTCAAACATGCTCCATAGGTTCTCTGTCTCTCTTTTTAAAATGGTAGCAGGGATGGGGCTGGGATTATGGCGCAGTGGTAGCGTGCTCGCCTAGCACGCATAAGGCACTGGGTTCGATCCTCAGCACCACATAAAAATAAAATAAAGATATTCTGTCACCTACAACTAAAAAATAAACATTAAAAAAAAAATGGTAGCAGGGATTGAACCCAAGGGCGCTTAACCACTGAGCCATATTCCATATATATATATTTTTTTAAGTACTGGAGATTGAACTCAGGGGCACTCGACCACTGAGTCACCTCCCCAGCCCTATTTTGTGTTTTATGTAGAGACAGGGTCTCACTGAGTTGCTTAGCACCTTGCCGTTGCTGAGGCTGGCTTTGAACTCACGATTCTCCTGTCTCAACCTCCCAAAGTGCTGGGATTACAAGCATGAGCCACTGCGCCCAGTTCTTTTCTTTTCTTTTTTTTTTTTAATTTTTTTTTTAGTTGTAGATGGACACAATGTATTTTATTGCTTTAGTGCTGAGGATCGAACCCAGGGCCTCGCATTGCACTACGGCTGAGCTACAGTCCCAGCCCCGCCCAGTTCTTTTTATAGTCTATTTAGAGACAGTCTCGCTGAGTTGCTTAGAGCCTAAATTGCTGAGGCTGGCTTTGAACTCGCCATCCTCTTGCCTCAGCCTCCAGAGCCGCTGGGATTACCGGCATGCACCGCTGCACCTGGCTCCATAGGGTTTCTAATATTTGGGAGTGCAGATCTGGGCGTTGTGGCACACACCTGTAATCCCATCTACTTAGGAGGCTGAAGCAAGAAGATCTCAAGTTCGAGGCCAACCTGGGCAACCTAGTGAGATACTGCCTTAAAACAACAACAAAAACCTTCAAGATTTGAGAGTGTGGAGGCTCTTTAATGGAGGCTAGGTCTGCCACCTGCTTTGGATTTCATGGGCAGGATGGAAAGGGCTGAAGGGAGGAGTGAGAGCAGAGCATGTTAGGGCCTCTTTGGAGGACACACTTCCCAAGCCTTTTTCTTTTTCTTTTTTTGGTACTGGGGATTGAACTCAGGGGCACTCAACCACAGAGCCACATCACCAGCCCTGTTTTGTGTTTTATGTAGAGACAGGGTCTCACTGAGTTGCTTAGCGCCTCGCCATTGCTGAGGCTGGCTTTGAACTCGTGATTCTCCTGTCTCAGCCTCCCTAAGTGCTGGGATTACAGGCTTGCGCTATTCCCCAGCTGTTTTCCATAATTTATTTAGAGATAGGTTCTTGCTGAGTTGCTTAGGGCCTCACTAAGTTGTTGAGGCTGCCTTTGAACTCGTGATACTCCTGCCTCAACCTCCCAAGCTGCTGGGATTACAGGCATGCACCACTGTGCCTGGCCCTTGTCCTCATTTGGAAAAGGGTATGTGACTTGGATAAAAGCCATGGTAAGGAAAGTACAGAATCAAGACTCAGTTCCTTTATCCAAGCACTGATTAGACGTTGGGCATGGAAGGATGAATAAAATACAGTTCCTACCCTTAAAAATTTGTTGGTACAGGAAGACAGGCAGGCAGTGACCATAACATCCACAGCCACATCATGCTCTGAGGGAGCAGTGACGGCTCAGAGCTGGTCTGAAGGATGCATAGGAGTTTCCTTGGCAGCCACAGTAGGGGTCATTCCAGGCAGCGGGAACAGCTTGTTCAGCTGCTCAGAGGCCTGAAATAGCAAGTGCTTTGGGGATGTATGAGCACTTGGGCAAGGCTGAGGTTTAGAGCACATGGGTTCAGTGAGAGGAGGCAGGGAGAGTCTTGGCCAGGCAAGGGGGCTGAACTTTGTCCTGAGCACCGCAGGGAAGGCAGGAGGAGGAGATGGGTGGTGGGAAGAAGGCCAGGCAAGCAGGGCTCCCTCCCATCGCCTCCTTCTATTCCCCAGCCTTCCCCTGGCACCACTTTAGCTCTGGACCTACTTCTCTCCCCGTAAGCAGCTGAACTAGGGATGGCTGGGAGAGACCAGATCCCATCCCAGCTGGGCAGAATGTGCTTGATGTGCTTTGTCTCTCTTGGTCTGTTTCCTTAGCTATAAAATATAAATGCTGGCTGGGGGTGTAGTTCAGTGGTAGTGTGCTTACATGTGCAAGGTCCTGTGTTAGATTACCAGCACCACAAAAAAACAAATAAACCATGCTAATCTCTGCCCAGTCCTTCCTTCTTCAGGTCAGAGTGAGGAACTGGGCAGTGGGTAGGCAGGAAGAGCTTATTTGTCCTGAAAAGCTCCTCAAACCCAGGGCTCGTCATTTGCTCACTTGCTTCCTTCCTTGGCCCATCCTGAAGCTGCCACATCTCTCGAAGTGGGGCATCAGGCACGTCACGACCGCGCTGGGCCTCAGTTTCTCAGATATAAAACGAAATGCCAGCCGGGCGCGGTGGCTCACGCTTGTAATCCCAGCACTTAGGGAGGCTGAGACAGGAGAATTGCGAGTTCAAAGCCAGCCTCAGCAATGGCGAGGCACTAAGCAACTCAGTGAGACCCTGTCTCTACATAAAACACAAAATAGGGCTGGGGATGTGGCTCAGGGGTCGAGTGCCCCTGAGTTCAATCCCTGG